>APFE031294199.1:0-29221 GCA_000404065.3 Pinus taeda
TGATAAAGTTATGCTTGCAACTAGGATTTATAGAAACAATGATCTTCTCTTTTTGAATCAATCCATGAACCTGTAATAAGGATATACCCACATATTTCTCCTTATCTTGTTTTCTGGCATGAGACCATCTGTCTAAAAGTAATTTTTCAAATTCTTCATCTGAAAGTTTGGTCAACTGCTTGTGGTCAAGTGAATTCCACCACCATTTGGCAGCCTCATCTATTAAAAATAACCACACTTTACCCCTCCAATCTTTCTTAAATATACACTTTAGTTCCTTTATGAGTTATTCAATAGTCATACCATTATCATTCCCTGAAAAAAAATGTTATGCTAGAATCCATGAATGGTTTGGAAAAAAATTCACCTACTTGGCGAAAATTTGAAAATGTCACAGTTTCGTCAATATTGCTCAGAATCTCTATTATAACCTGTTTTTTGAAATGGAACAACCATTCTGCATCTGCCCATGTGATAGAAATCATGATTCAGACACTGGAATTTTAGATCTGCGCTGCTACTCTCCCACCGTCACCCAACATTTTTGAAAAAAGATCTGATTTTAAATCAGCGATATCTCCCTCAACCGGACTCCGATTCCACTAATTTTTTTTTCGAAATTGGGTGTTTTTTCACAAAGATTTCAGATCTACAATTAGATCTTGTAGATCTTGCACCAAGACGTCTAGATCTGCGCCGCGAACTCGCTGCCCTGAAAAATTATCTACAACCCCACTGATTTTATAAATCAGCGATATCTCCTTCATCCGGACGCCGATTTGACCGATTATTTTTTTTTGAAATCGGCTATTTTTTCACAAAGAATACAGATCAGTAATCATATTTTGCATATCTTGAACCAAAACGTACAGATCTGATCTGAAAACTCGCCGCCCTTGAAATCCTGCAAAAAAGTAAAAAACAAATTCTCCACTTTTGTGCCCAAGAAAATGCTCTAATACCACTTGTTGTAACTCTGATACCACTTGTTGTAGCTCTGGTACCACTTGTTGTATATCTAAACCGGAAATATTATAGATCTGATAAGAAAGTATGAGACAATGTAAATAAACCCAGAAATAATATGAAATGATTCTTTATTATCAAAACCCTTATGGTAGGGCAACACCATACATTCACTCCTTAAGGAAGGAGAACACTCCACAAGATATATGCCTATTCATACAAGAATACTTCTCTTCATATCCCTCCATGTGGAGTCTCTAGCCTCTATATAGGCCTCATACATACAATACCATGCATCATTACCATGGTTTACTCAAACCATCAACTAATACCATGGGCACATTACATTATTATTAACTACTTGTGGTCCCTTACATGACATGGGTTAACCACCTTATTTATTACTATGGCCCATCCCATTATTACATTATTGCCTTGGGTACCTCCCTCGGTACCCCATATTACCTCCCTAGGTATATAACAGATATTGTGCAAGTCAAATGGAGATCATATGCCAAAGTTACGACCCCGAGAAGTTGATCTACCAATTTACCCAAACAGGGCCCACAATTTGGCATTTCATCTTCTAGGGTTAGGTTTTTGGATGTTTAGGGTTTACCATTATTTCTCAACAATAAATAGGCCTTCGAGCCTCATTGTAAGATAGTTTAGAGGCATGTAGCCACCACATCTCTTCTCAGAGATAAGCTACGATCGCCCAAGCTGGTTTATTTCCATTATTTTTTGTAAGCATGTTTCAGTATTTTACGTTAATGAAATGAAGTATTATTTCTGCGGCATATCTGTGTTTATGGTTATCTCTGTAATTTTTTGCGTTCATATTTAAATCCGGATCAACATGACTTCCATTTTTATAGTTATAAGTGGTCATCTTCCTTGTTGCCATAATTTTTCTTTCAAATTATCTTCCCAACCTGAATGCCTTCTCCAATGAATCAGGTTCCCAAAGGAGAACCTCATGTTTGATTTTATTCTTTAAATTCCCTATGAAGACATGAATCCTATGCTCTTGTAGAATATCATTTACCATTATATTCAATTTTTGGAAGTCCTCAATGAGGTATACCATTGAACCCTTTTGTTTGAGATTTATCAATTGGCGAAAGAAGTTGTTTCACTTTGTATCCTTATAATGTGCTATAAATTCCTCCATAAAAATGGACCAAGTGACAATTTGTTTACAAGAGAAAATCCATCAAGACTATACAAACTTATTAGGTTCTAAATATAAAGTTGCAACACATAACTTTTATGTGTTTTTTCAGATTATTGATATCAATTATTGTCCATCTATAGTATCCATGTTATGGTATCCTTCCATCAAACTTCCTCATATTAGTCTTTGGAATATGGTGGGTCTTCATTCAAACATTAGGTTCTATGAAATCATGATTAAGATTTCCTTTGTTCTCATCATGAGTTTCCTCTACTACATTTTCGCCATTAAGAAGCTTTTTTTGTAGTGACTTTGTACCAAATTCCTTCAAATCCTCAATGTATTTCTTTAGATCTTCCATGTTTCCATTAAATTTTTCTTATATGCCATTCATCATGTTTATCATAGCTTTGATAGTTTATGTCACATTTTGTGAGAGAGAAATTTGTTGCACTTGGTCTCGTAATTTTGATATATAATGTTGCATTTATTCCTCTTCTTTCTTCGAGTCATTTTGAAATAAAAAATTATATATATGCTTCACTATGCCCTTTGAATTACGTCAAACTTATTTTTCAAAGAGAATATATGTAATTTTTAAAAAACTAGACACTACGAGGCTCAACAAAACTACGAGGCTCTCTTAATACAACATCTATGAGGAGTTCTTTAAATCAGCATTTCAGAAATACAGGAGGATTTTCAAGTATACATAAATGTCAAAAGATCAAGGTTACACAAGGTAGCAATGCACCCCAAGTCTTCCCATGCTAAAAAATTATTGAATGGATCTTGCAAAGTACATATGCAGATTCATGGATGATTAGGGATCATATTGGGGCACCCATAGTCACTATCTCCCTTGCAGACATCCACGCCTACTACAGACTCCCTGAGAGATAGGATGTTTTTAATAGCAGGTGGTTCTCTAAGTTCGTGACCCTAGTGAAGGACATCCTAAGCGAATGGTGGCAAGACCCACCAAAGTTCCGGGTCATAACTGATTAGGTATACAACACAAAGTGATTGTGCAAATTATATCAGTTAATTGTTGCAATGATGTGCCGATAATATGGAAAGGCACACTACGACCTTTTTTACTACACCTTGGTCCCTGTCATGTATGTTGTTTCCACCCAAGGAACTATTTTTAACTAGGAAACCATCCTCTCATCATAATTGAGAACAAACATGGCTGTAACCAAGCTCCTACAATGGGAACAACCTCCAAAATTTATATGTTTTGATACGTCTTAGACGTTGTATGCTCGATATGCAACTTTGAGCACTAGATTTGCAACTGAGGCTCATTAGTAGCTTACCCCATGCATTGCCATTAGAATGTTTTCTGGGATACATCTTCAAAATGTATGACAAATGTAATCTCTCAATCTTTCATCATCTCTTTGTAGCAGCTGCTATTTGTGGAAGAACCACCATGCATGTCAAAGAGGGCTATGAAAACTATGGTCAATATGGCACAATGGTTTCCCATTCAATAAGGAACATTCATCAGAGTGTTCAGTACCCATAAGGCCCCTCATGGTCTACCTAGGTTCATGATAGACAAGACGCTCCTGCAAGAGGTATGCTACCAGATGACACATGGGTTTCCTAGGATATTGAACAAAGGAAAAAAGAAACCATGGTCCACTTTCCCTCTCACCATCAAAACATATGAGGTGGAAATTTCAAACATGTAGATGCAGAGGCTAAGGCATTGAAGGGAAGCCACTTTGTGACCCTAAACTACCGAACATATGATCCTAAGAAAATCTTGGCTGCCGACTGCGAAAAGGAATAATTCAACTTGTCTTATTCTCATACCAAATAGGATCTCGAAGATGGGATAAAAAATTGGTATAATGCTTCAAGGGAACTTAGCGCAAGTGAGCAGAAGGCTAGGGAATATGAGCTCCTCAATAATTCCCAGGAAGACATGAGCCTCAATGAAAGAGCTTCCAACCATAAACAAAAAGCAGCACGAAGTGCCAAAATGAACTAGGGAACGTGAGAACTGAAAAGGAAAAGAGGTAGAAGATGCCTTTAGAGACCATGAAGAGGAAGACACTAATACCACACTGGAACAAATGAATGCCACCTTATCAAGGAAAAAGAAACAGCTTTAAAGAAAAGGGAACAAGAGAGAAAATAATATCAAAATTCTAGCAACCAATGGTAGACAAAGAAAAGGAGAAATCTCTGCAAGAAAACCAACAGGAAAAAAGA
The DNA here is from genome assembly GCA_000404065.3 of Pinus taeda. Lineage (NCBI taxonomy): Eukaryota > Viridiplantae > Streptophyta > Pinopsida > Pinales > Pinaceae > Pinus > Pinus taeda. Next base: position 4,373 of record APFE031294199.1, read on the forward strand.
AGGGCGCATGAAGAGGCAGAGAAGAGAAAATAGGGGGAAGAAATAAGGGTGCAAGAAGAGGTAGAGAAGAGAAATCAAGAAGAAGATATAAGGGCGAATGAAGAGGTAGAGGAGAAAACAGGAGGAAGATGCAGAGAATAGAAGGTAGGAGGGGAACATGAGATTAGAGAGAGTTGAAAAATATGGAAGATGAGTTAGAGAGGAAATAAGCCCTCACAATTCAAGAGAAAAGACGACATGAAGAATAACTAAGGAGTAACAAGGAAATGGAAGTTGAGGAAAGTGAACAAGGAGAGACTAGCAAAATAGATGACCTAGGTACAAGAGCAAGTTAACTTCCCTGATTAGACATGTCTCTTACCACTCCCCTCACCCATGGGCACTTCCCATTGCAAGAACTAGGTATCTTGGAGGGAGAGGAGGAAGAGGTCCTAGATCTCATAATGCTCACTTTCGATGAAGTAAACCTCAAAATTGAGCAAGAAAGAAAAAAATATTGTGCCATGAATCCAACTAAGCCTCTATCAGTAACCATGACCAAGGATATTGTGCATAACATTATAGCAAACATGCAAATAATTACCTCGACTGGCACAACTTTTTTTGCCACGACAGAACACAATTATGATCTTCAGAATAGGCTTTACGCATCCAAACTAAGGGCCACCATGGTGGAGTAGGAGAAAAGAAAGGTGGAGGAAAAGAATACGACACTCTGTTTAGTTCATACAAGTGCAGCTGAATTCCAGGAAGCAATCAAAGCAGAAATAAAAAATTGAGGGGAGGCCATGGCAGTAGACTATTAAGAGATGTCCAAGCTGCATCACACAATGGCCCCAATTGTGACAATCCAAGCCCACACAAAGATAAGAGTCGTGATGCTTAAGGAGGCTATGACTACTTTGGATAAGATACACAAATGGTCTATCAAGTGCCTAGGAGCACCAACGGTGTTCCCGAAGAAGGATTAGATCATCATGCAGAATACCAAGGTTCAACTCCACGTGAAAATTCAATCTAAGGGAAAATTGACCAAAGAAGCAGACAAGGTATTCTTATCCTACAATCATCTGTTAAGCAACTTAGAATCTATGATCCAACTTCATGGGGTACACTCTATAGGAGAAGTCAGATAGGCGAGGAAGAAGGATGAGATATCTAAGGAAGTATAGACATTTGTAGAGACATATAAACAACCATCCTATACAAAGACTTGCCAATCAACAAAGAAAATATAACACGTTATGTGGTAGAACTAGTGCAGATCTACACCAAAATGGTTACCTTGAACAACCAGGTGCATGTCATGGACCACCGTTATCCCAGATGCACTTGAGTGCCTCCATCAACATGATGAAGATCAACCACAGATCACTCCCATCAGACAGGAATACAACCTATGACACAAATATTTAACGGGACAACCTTGCCTCGACATTCTGGAACTTTCCATTGCTAAATAAGTGAATTAGGTTGATAGCTTATTTTTTGTGATGTATCTACTTGAGTAGCATAGAACATTTTGTGAATATGAAAGGTCATGTTGAATACCAGAATTCATCAGGTAGATGAAAATTCACCAAGAAGTTCAAGAGTCAAGGGTAGGCCAAGAGTCACCCTCACCCTATAAATACACCCTCATGCCTCATTTGTGAAGGACCTTTTACTGAGGACTTTTACCGAGATATATATACATTGCTAAAGAAAATTTATGCTCTTCTAACTTATGTGAGTGATTGTATGTTTCCACTATTGGATTCTTTCGATCATTTATGTTCTAATGCCATTAGTATTTTCTTCACTCGATGGATCAGATGTTCCTAAAAGCTCTTTGATATGTCGTCTCCTCATATGTTTTCTCATACTACAAATATCGTGTTGCTTTGTGTCTTCTCTTAAGAAAGCAATTTCTTAGTTGTGTAGAAATTATGCTTAAGACATTAATTTTTATTATTCATGTCACTTATTTGTATGATGTATCATCAAGTGAAGGGCATGAAGGACCTGACTTTTAACCCTCAATATTTAGCTAATATGAAAGTCTCAGAATGCCATATGATGCTAAATATAAATTCTCTATGAAGAATGCTTTGAGAAGTGAGAAATAATATGTTGTTTTGCACATAAACTATTATTTGTAACTTAGAAGAAGTGTAGGAGTAGGAACTCTAAATATAGGAGCTCTCTTTTAAGGAATTTTAACTTCATTCACATAGGTAGAAAAGGACCTGCAACTTTATTACCATACTTAAAGGAAGGGAGACACATAATGACACATAACAAAGAAATTACAGAATCATACCCAACAATGTGTGGAAAACTCTTGATTCTTTCATTATTCATCAATTTATCAAGAATACAATAGCATAGTCCCCAGGTTCTTCAAAATTCAGACCTTTTTCCTATAATTTTGCTACTTTTTATACATCATGGGACAGTTGTTAACTACTAGAACTATCAAACTAGTTAACTAACTCCTAACTGTCTAAAGTAAAAGTCATTACAAAATATTACATTGGAGGGTAAAAGACACCTCATTCATCTCAAGAAAACGAAATAACAAGAAGTAAGAGAAATTGGAGTATGATTGGTGATTGTTGCTCACTATTTGAATCTATGGCTTGAGTATTTGGTCGTGTTGTTGCATCTTTGGTCTGCTTTATCATCCATTCCTTGCACTTTCACCATAATGGTACATTTGACTTTGGTGATTCCTCTAACTTATCAAGTGTTATTCTATAAGTTGTGATCCTACCATAAGTAGCCTTGTCAGTAAAGAGAGTCTCCACCATCCAGAAAAGCTTAAAATATTTTTTCAGGTAGTTCACAATGGTGGCTCCTTTTAATACTGTTGTATTTTCATGAGTGTCATCAACTTTTCTTTTTGCCTAAACGAGCAAAGTCTCATATGTTTTCCATGGCAGCAATTTTCCTCGTGGATCCTAGTAATAAGGAAGTCCAGCCCCAACCATTTTATCAAACAAGATTTTAAACTTTGAAACTGCTTCCTTCATCTCCTTTAACTTCTTCTCAACAATAATCATGTAGATGTTTCTGACAATCATGTTATTAATATCAATTGCACATGATTTTCTATCTGGCATGTCATGTTCCTTCAATTCCGTAGTAGATTTAGAATTGATGAAATCTATGATCCTCTTTGCAAACCTTGATCTATCTAGATCTCTTTTCTTTTTTTAAATGACCACTACTTCCATATACTGAACTAGTTCTTTTTATTCAGATATAATCACAAGAAACTCCCAAATGCCCCTGATAACCTCAATGACTTCATCCCATAGGGTTTCTTTGTCTTGAATCAAGGACATATTTCCCTTCATTTTCTCCTTTATCCTTTTGATTTCATCTTCATCCTTCAAGAGATCTTCCCTGTACTTCTTTGCATTATCTTTCTCCGTTCTTGCTTCTTCTTCACTTAAATCTAGTAGCTTGCAAGTTGTTTCCAATTCCCTTTGGGCTTTCTTTACATCACGTTCAACCATTTTAAGATTTGTTCCCAACTGTAAAACTCGTGTTGTTGGATCATTTTTGTTTGCTAGAATTACTATTGTACAAACATGAGTGTCCAACTGTTGTTGCAGCTTCTCCAAAGATTTCTTAAGTAAAGAAACTTCTTTAGTCTTCTGCAACACATACTGTAGGAGCTTTTCGTTTTCATTTTCTACTTTAGCTCTCCTTGCAGTGATGAGATTCTCACCTTTAGGTATATTGAACTTCTTTTTCAAATCCAAAATCTATGACTTGCTAGATTGCAATAATTTATGAACAACAGGCTGGTCATTAGGATTGACACATACTTTAATGATAATCTTTTTTAGCTCATCCACCTGAGCATTCAAAGATTTGGAGTTGGCTTTCTCCACCTTTAACTATTGAATCACCTTATTTACAATTTTTTCTGCCTTGAAAACTGCTACATTTGTCTTATGTAGATTAGTTGCGATCAATTGCCTAGTTTGCATATGAAAATTGATATTGTCAAGCATTGGAAGCTTGTGAGTGTCAAAAAGTTAAGTTCATAGTCTTGAAATTGCTAGTAGACCCCACTGATATTTCAGTAGGATGAGGAAAAGATATTTTAAGTTGTCTCTTATCCAAATCCATGGCAGATAGCAATCTAGTTTCTTCAGGAGTTACCCGAGACTCATCTTGAGCAACCATATTTAACCTCATCTTTTGATTTCTCTTAGCTATCTAAGAAAACATACTTTGAATGAAAGGAACCTGATCATGAACAGTGTTAGGCCCCTAAACTACTAGTGTAACCCCTTATTGTGATTAGTACAACCCCATTATTATATTGTTGTACCCATGTAGTCCCCATATTGTTACTATTATGCCCCATAGAAGCCCACTATTGTTATTATTTTTCCCTTACATTATTATTGTTATGTCGGCTCTAATTATATTATGAACCCTTAGACTTCTATATATAGAAAGGGGGTCTTGTCATTTGTATCATCCAAGAATTGTTCATTTGTGTAATGTAAAGGAGGTTTCCCCCTCGAAGAGGCTTATTTCTAAGGCGTTCATCTATCTTTTCTATATTTTTGCGAGCTGGTTCCATAAATTTGGTATTAGAGATTTTGATTCTAGGATTCTGCTGCTCCAAATAGGTCATCGTGCCATTTTAGCTATACATTTTTTTTAGCAACATTTCAGAAGCTAGAAAACAAGCCCATTTGAGATGAAATAGTGCTAAACCTCGAGTCTGAATTTCAAAGATTGTCTCGCTATATTTTTGGAGATATTATCTCAAGAAGTTAGGGTTTTGGCAAGCTCCAAAATTTAAGCTAAAACAAGTCATCATGGGATGTTCGTTATAACTCTTTCACTACGAAGTTTCAGAAGCTAAAAAAAAACCAATTTGAGAACAAATTGTTCTAAATCTTGGTTCCAAATTTAGATCCCTTGTCGCTACATTTTCGGAGATATATTCTGAGGAATTTAGGGTTTTTGCATACCCCCAAATTACATTCCAAATAGGCCACCATGGGAAAATCTTCATAACTTTCTCTCTGAGCATCAAATTGAAATTTCATAAGAAGTTTCAATAATAGGATGGACCATAGTTTTCTGTGTATCGGTTTCAGGTGCTAAGGTTGAAACAATGACATGAGGAACTTAGTACAAGTTCTATCTACTGAAGCAGTCTATATTAGGTCACTGTGGGATAATTGGTGTAACTCTTTCTTGGATAATCAAATTCTCATCAGACTTACGGGGTTAGAAATATAACTTAGAGAGATACCACAGGAAGAAATTTCAGAACTTGGAGATCTGAAATTACAGAGTTACAGTTGTTTCAAGATCGAGCTGGTTTCATAACAAACAGGTTCTCTAGAAGATGGGGAATCAGGGGCACCTTCTGTCTCTCCTAATTAAATCACTAAAGTAGGTTGTGTTAAAGACATTTCATCCTGAAGCTTGGTCCTTTTTTTTGCTTCAGATTCTTCCTCGTCTAGATAAATAACTTCCTTTCTAACCCTCTTGACCTATTTTTCTATAATGCTAGGGTTTCAATCTCTATCCCATGAGTGTTTTGCAAACCTCCATTTGCCAATTTCTCTATTTCAGGTCTACTTTCATGTACAAAGGCTGAATAACCATTCTCCAGTCTTATTTTTGAAATAATTTGATTAGGGTCATAAGCTCGCTCAACCACTTGTAACAGACACATGTCATTCAAAAATCTTTCAACCTCCTGGGAAACCTGTCTAGCGTTTACAATGAAGGGTCCTAGGGTCCTAATTTCTTAGGAAACTTGAAGAAGAAGACTTTCTTCATAGGAACAAAATGAACTTGATCAAGATTTAAGCTTTGCCTAATAAATTCAAGGGAAAGAAGCCTCATTGGCACAAATTTAGGTAATCTATAAGGCTTGACAAAGGCTCCATAAAGCCTAATCTCTGCATGCTCTTCAAAGATGAGCCAATATCAACATGTCACATCCTTACTCAATTGAAGGCACTCTTGAACTTTAGGAACAAAGATTGGGGGTAGGCTTCCATTCAAAATTTTATAAACAACTGGAAGGAATAAAAAAGTAAAATCAAATAAACCACTATCTCTTGGATCACCCCTTATCAGGTTTGTCCAGAATACCACTGACCGTTTCTTTTTATTGATATCAACAACATTTAGCCCCAAATCAGAAAAATCTTCAGTATTTTGGTACACAAATAAATAAGTAATGACTGGAGGAAATTTGAAGGAACCACTAAGAGGTAAAGTCATAAATTAAGTATTGGTAGCATGTACCTAGAAAGCTGGAATGTCTAGTACTATCTCAAGCTTTAACATTAAGGATAAAAATCCCAACACAACTTTATCTACCTACTTCGAGTGTTCTTTCACTAGAATCTTGGAAATTGCTTGCAACACATGTATTATATCAACTGCAATTTTTTCTAAAGTGAATGATTTTTAATTATATAGAGGGTATCAGAAATATCTTGTTCAACATCCATTAATGGGGTATGGATAACTGATGAGGAACTTAATTGTTTGGCCATGGTCACTGTAGGTGGCAGTTGCCAGGACGGTTGCTGAATCAAACTACTGAATAGGATTCAAGGTTGCTTAGTACTAAACGAAAGAATAATGTGACAGGTTTTTTCTTGTCTTTTGTACATATAATAATAAAACAGGGGTCAAAAACTTGTAATTATTGTAACTAATTAATGGAGTGGTAGATGAGGTGATGGGGTAAGGTGGATGATGTGGATGGTAATGAATGATGGTGGTGGGTTATGTGGAAGAGATGAGATGGAGTGGAGAAATGGGGGTGGCCCTCTGTGGGGCTAGGGAGTGTATAGGATGTTCATCGGCCTTGAACCTCACCAACAATCTCAGGCCATAGATCTCGGTCAAATACCTTGATGTCATGGTCAACTATGGGGGTTGGGCCTAAGTTATAATGCATGACCATTGATCCCCCACATAACACTTTACCTAATTCTCAAACCCATGCTTTCTTAAATATTAAGATACTACTTGAGTTTTAATACGGGTCAGGGCCCCACCATTCATCGAATGTGAATGCCATAAAAAATATAAAACAAATCAGTACTTTCAGACCTTCACATTCTCTTTTTATTTTATTTCTAGAATATAATATTTGATTTTTTTATTTTTTGTGATAAAATTGAAAATGAAATTTACATGGCGATGTATACTACAACACTTCGTACGAATGGTATTTGATTCACTAACTATATTCTTGTGTTGGTGAACTATTTCGTTGGTATTGGTATAATCTATTTTGACTGCAACATTATTTATGTCGTAGATGTTTGATCGTTGTGAGTTAATTTACAATTGTTAAGCACTTTATATTGGAAAACATGAGTATTATTTGAAGTCTACTAACAGTAAATTTACATAAGGTTTATGTTCTTTATAGTCTAACTATTCATGGTTTGTGTGCCATAAGAGATTTGTCAATTATTTTCTTGTACTTATTGAGGTCCATGCTTTCAATTGAGTTCATATTTCACCTACATCTGAGGCAAGCTCAACACAACTGAATAATAGTTGAGCCTACATACTAGAAGGGATCCCTATTGCAAACGTTGTAGGCTCTAGTTGGGAATCTATACTAAGGAGATCCCCTTTGCTGTTGGCAGAAATTCCAGTCCATCAAACAGATTTGGCGCTAGAAGGAGAGCCATGGAAAGTACTAATCCATGACCTCACACTAAAAGTTCTCATCAAGGTAGTAACCAAACTTTCCCCCCCATGCCCCTTGAAATACCATACAATCCCCCTTATGGGTTATCCTTCACGAGGCCGCATCAACATGATTCCCAACTTCCCCCTCTTCATGTTGCTCTCGGAGGAGAGGTACTTCCCATGTTTGAAGTCACAAGTGAACAGATCATGGATCTACACCATATTACTCAATAGTTTGCCAGGGATCTGAAATGCATTCCTGCCACTAACTGCTTATCCGATCCATGCACCTCCACGTTTCATGACACACATCAAGACATCCTCGTTAACTCCATATCACTATTAATCGACGTAGCATTGAATGACTATGTAGACAATGTTGATAGGCTATCTATAGAAGGGTTGGATAGTCATCCTAAAGATGAGAAGGTGACCCTAGGAATACCATCACCGGTGAAAATAATTGGTCACAACATGAGGAGACGCAGGCAAACGATTGACATCTCACTGAAGAGACCCCAATTAACAATCAACCTCTCACTGGGGCTACTCAAGGGATCTTGGGACGGGGAACCAAGTATTACCTTAGAAACTATATAAACTTGTAAAATAATTAGCATATCATGAGAAACTTGAGGAATACTAGGAATGTGAGAAACACTAGGTTTCTAGGACACCTAAGAGTGCCTCGAGGAGAAGGCAGGCAACCCCCTCACACCAACATGGGATTAGGCATAGATAGCAAATCAAAAAGTAATTACCATTGCCTCCTTTTCTACCCTAGTGGAAATTGATGGTAAGAACCGATAGCATGGATGGATCAATCCCCATTAAATCTTAGAGGCCAATTGCATGACATGCCTTGCCACTATGAGAAACACCTCCCAAAGTTTGACCTTGAGAAGGGCACCTCAGCTACGACCATATTAGAAATTTCTACTTAGAATTGCAAATGATGAGGGTCCAATATGATAATGTACCATGTCGTTTATTCCCTCACACCCTTGAGAATAAAGAAGCCACATGGTATTAGTTGCTGCTTGTCACCTCCATCTGAACTTGGGATGAGTTCTGGAAAACCTTCCTTGACAAATTTTTAGAAGACAAGACACCTTTTATGCTCCTCACTGAACTCAACACACTAAAATGTAATAAGAAAGAGAAGGTCAAATATTTCAATCAATATTTCACCAACATTTTGAATAAGTTCCCTATGGACATAGCCCTCGATGATTCCATCACAATTGATTATTAAACCAGGGCCCTATCTTAGGATATTGTTTTGTTCATTAAATGTGAAGCAAACCCATCCTGGTAGAGAACTTTGCTATTGTGCTTGAAGTCAAAAAGGACCCCCTCTCTATCAGTGTCATAGAGAATCAGTCCCAGGAGGATGAAAAAGCCTCAAGGAGGAAGAATCCGGCCTCATCAAGTAAAACCATAGACAAATATTCCTTCGATTTTGAGGGACTGGCCAAATCCCTAAATCAGTTGACTAATGAAGTTTCTGAATTAAAGCGAATAACTAGTGATGCTTCAGGAGGAGAAAAACCCGCTAAGCCATTTTTTTGGAAAACTAACAATCTCCCCCCTCATATGTCGCAAACATCCAACTCAAACTTCAATGTGGAGGAGCTAGGAAAAGATAACATTTTCAAATTCCATCAGACATCCCACTCAGAGAAGGCCTGTCTGTAGTGGCTCCATAATATGACTGTCGTAGTCATCCAACTATTAGAGGATTGGGTTGTTGGAGAGGGTGAAGCAAAAACTAACGATCTTGAGGAGGACAACTCCCTTCCGAGTGATGATGCTCCATCTGCTATGTTAACCCTTGAGGTCATTTATGGGTGGGATTTGTTGACTGCTCAAGAGGCCATCGCCGAAGATACTCCCCCCAAGACCCAAAAAAGTTACAACCTTAGGATTAAAAATATCGTGTTTGAAGCTACTCTGGAGGATAAGAAAAGGGCATTTCTACAAAGGATTCTACCCCACACCAATACCAGCCGGTCATCCACTTCTGCAATTAGAGGGATGAATGACTTATGCTCTAATGAGTCACCAACCAGTACAAAATGAGAATCATCCACACCTAGAAGTTTTTCCAAAGGGGTGACGGATAAAACTAACTTGGCAATGAAACACTTGACACAAAAGCCTTCATCATTAGAATTATATTATAATATTATCGAAGCTTTGTAGAAGACTCTAGCTAATATCTCATTATACAAGTTATGCAAGTTGACTAGTCAACATGAGTTGATTGCCAAAGCCTTCGCCATCTCTCCTACCCCTTCAAAACCCTCCACATCGAGCGAGGGGAACTCCACAGGCCAATCCCTAGCTATGATTGACCTACAAGACATAGTGAACACCGAAAACCCAAACTCAAGAGGCTCGACACCGCCATTCCTCTTAACCTTCAGGATGTTCAAATCTAATGTTCACAAGTGCATCATCGATCCTAGTGGACCAACTAACATCATTCGCTGGTCAATATGCAAGAAGCTAAATATCTAACCAGAGAAAAATGACACCAAAATCATCCAACTCGACAGGTCTCAAGTTTTGGGTATGGGAGAATTATATAATGTTATCATTCAGTTATCTTCTAATTCTCAAGTGCACTAGTGCATTGACATAATCGTTGTAGACATTCTAGAAGCCTACGGTCTTCATCTTAGTATAGATTGGCCATGTATGCTTCAAGGCTACTTAGCAACATATTGGTCCCACTTATGGCTACCTTACAAGGGATTAAATAACTAGATAAGGGTCAATAATGAGCCTTTCATGAAGCATACTATAATTGACCTAGAGGGCTCTAACGTCCCAATTAGCTACATGCAACAAGATCTGCGGGTGTGCTTCCTAGAGTCCTTGTTAGGATACTATCAACCTTAGACATCAACCGTTTCCCCAAATACCCAAACTGAAATTCTCATGCAAACCCCAAGCCTCGATAATGAAGTATGTGCCTTAAACTTGCATACGTCGGGTTTACCCTCCCTTAGTACTAGAACATGGATGTTATATTAAGACAGATATAAAATTAATGATGGAGCTCGAGCAGGGTGCATCCTGCTAGACCCCAAGGGGACTAGATTATTGATCTCTTATGGTTTAGAGTTCCAATGCACCAATAACACTGCAGAATATGAGGCCTCAATCGTCGACCTAAAAATGGCCATTGACCTAAAAGCAGACTGCCTAAAGGTAATTGGGGATTCTTAAATTATTACAAGCCATGTAGAGAATACAATTCACTATTTGTCCCCGCATCTCAAGAACTACCAGCAAAAGGTATGGCATCTCATAATTTCATTTAAATATTTTGATATCATTTCCATTACTAGATTTAATAATCCCACTCTTGACAATTTAGCTAATGCTGGAGCTAGATTCACACCCTTTAGGGATGGGTTTTCTATTGAAATGATGTATAAAATGGTAGTGGTCGATAACATAAATAACGTGCGCATTTTCAATGATGACCCAAAGATTCCAGAGTTCATGACAAATGCGGAAGTGTTCAAAGATGCAACCATTGATGAAGTGGAATATGAGAGGTCACTATAACAAGAATTGGATTCGTGTAAAGGAAACCCCTACCTGAGTAGGTGGTGAGGTTAGATAGATTGTTTGACCTCCAGAACCATTTTTGAGGCTCGTCGAACAACAACACTCATAGTTCCCCTCTCCTACACTAGTAGATCAACCTTGGGACTGACTCTCACCCCAAATGTGTCAACATAGGCCTGGGATGCACCCAAAGGAAAGAGATGAATTCATTAGCCTATTGAAAAGGTCCCGCAATATTTTTTCTTGTACATATGATGACTAAAAAACTTACAATGCTCAAATTATTCAGCATACCATCCCTAAAAATAAGGGGCCAAACTGTTTCAGCAAGGATTGAGGAAGGTGCATCCTATAGTAGAACCCCTCATCCAAAAGGAACTCAAGAAATTGTTAGCTTCTCGCATCATCTTGAAGGTTAGACACTCTACATGGATATTCAAACTGGTGCTAGTACCAAAGAAATCTGGGGAGATACATCTATGTGTAGATTTACAGAACCTCAACCAGGCATCAGATAAAGACAACTACCCTATCCCCTTCATGGAGTAGATCGTCCAAACCATATCAAGATACAAAGTTTTCTCCATGTTAGATGGCTTCTTTGGTTACAATAAAGTCCTCGTAGCTGAACCTGATTGGATCAAAACAACATTCCAAACAAGGTGGGGGACATTTTCATTTCATCGTATGAATTTCAGGCTAATAAATACTGGGGCAACCTTCCAGAGAGAAATGGATATCACCTTGCAAGGTCTTATGATTCAAGGTGTGGTGGTCTACCTAGATGATGTCACCATTTGAAGAATATTTTCAAAATATGTCAGAAATATGGAATCTCCCTCAACCCTATGAAGAGTATATTTGCAGTTTTCAAAAGTAACTTGCTTGGTCATATAATCACAAAGAATGGAATCACCATAAATCCTGACTGTGAAAAGCTATAGCATAGATCCCTTAGCCGAGCACCAAAAAATGTATGTAATATTTCCTTCGAAAAATTAATTTTCTTTGCAAATTTATTTCAGATTTTGCACAAATTGTCAAACCTTTACAGAATATGATAAAAAAGGATGCAATATTCAAATAGAATATAGATGGAAGGTAATCTTTTAATCGCATTAAAATAATAATCGTGGAGTCTCCTCACTCTCCAACGCAGAGTTCAACAAGGACTTTATATTATACTCTTTCTCCTCAGACTTGTCATTGGCCGTGATCCTCACACAAAAGAATTGCGACGATGACGAATGACCTATGTCCTTCATGACTACACGGATCCAAGGTGCAGAGATAAATTACTAAAACATTCATAAGCAGGCATACATAGTCTACAAAGTGGTGAAACACTTCAAACCGCGTCACAGTAATGCTTCCACACCCCACCATCGTATCCCTCTTCATGCAATAGGAACTAGGTGAGAGGAGAGCCAACTAGATGACTTCCCTCCTAGAATACGATTTGGAGTTCAAGCCCTCCCACACTATGAAAGGGCACGGGTTCTGCAAACTAGACGTCAAGGCAGCTGATAAAAAAAATATAGAGCTTGATCAACTAGTCCCAGAGAAAGAATGGTGGGAACATGAAATAAAAATGTATCAGAATGAACTTCTCGTCCCACATGACTCCTCTTCATGGTACTCTGATTTAAGGCAATACCTAGTGCAAGCATCTCTACCCAAGACCACATCCACCAAACAGAAGAGAGTCGTTGGGCTTAAGACAACCTCATTTCAAATGGTTCAAGGAAAACTTTTCAAAAAGCACCACCTCTGCGTACTACTAAGATGTTTACAATACGATGAGGCTCAACAAGTGTTGAAAGATCTACATGATGGACCTGCAGGAGGTCACTATGCAATCGACACCGTGGGCCATAAGATCACGCGGGCAGGTTTATACTAACCCACATTGTTCAGGGGCACAGATGCCTATGCTGAGAAATGTCCCATATTCCATAAGCATGCAAGTAGGCAAGCGAGATCACCTGCTCCACTCCAACCCTTAGCAGTTGAGGAGCCTTTTTAGAAATGGGGGTTGGATATCATAGGTGAGATCATGTCAAACTCATAAAAAAAAACAGGTATATACTTATAGCCACCGACTATTTCACCAGGCAAGTAGAGGAAAGTCCATTACAGAAGGTTAACAATGACGAGGTAATATATTTCATTAATCAGTACATCATTGCTAGGTTCAGTGTTCCAACCTCACTTGTATTTAATAATGCTACATATTTTTTGTCTTTAAAACTGTATGATTATTTTTCGAAAATAGTATCATGTTAAAACATTCAAGCAACTACTACCCTCAGGGTAATGGCCTAGTAGAATCAACCAATAAAAAGCTCATTTGCATCCTCAATAAAACCTTGCTTTCTCATTAAAGCAATTGGCACAATGCACTCAGTGACAACCTTTGGTCCGACTGGGTTACCCCCAAACCATCTGTTGGTACATTCCACTACTTCCTAGTGAAAAGAAGCCATCATGCCACCTAACCTATACCTCGTAGCCCTCAAACTAATCCAAGTGTCTCAAGGCTCCCCGTGCCCTGTCATTCAAAGCCGTATCAATACCCTTGTGAGGTTGGAAGAGGAGAGACTACAGACTAAAGAGAAATTTCTCATTTATCAAGCCCAAATTAGGACATGGTTTGACAAGAAATATACAAGGTCATGCGAGTTTAATGTGGGAGATCTAGTTTTTAAATGGGATTGGGCCCACGAAGATAGGGGAAAGCATATGAAGTTCCAAGATTTGTGGATTGGCCCCTTCCAGATCAAAGAGAAAATTGGCCAACACATATTCAAGTTGCAAACCTCGGGAGGGTGAGTAGAACCCCTCTGTGTGAATGACCAAGACCTGAAGTTCTATTTCACCTAGTGGCCCCAAGATTGGTAGCCCCATATTCTTCCATAACCTGATTTTTGTTTTCCTAGATAGTCGTCGCTTTCCTTTCAGTATAGTTTGTTGTTTCATTTCCCTTCAGGATAAGTTTGAGATGGTAGGTAGAGGATATAATGACCCTACACATTGGTTCCCATAGATGTTCTACAAAACTATTTTTAAACAAGAATTAAGTTGCAGAAAATAATCTAGTGTGCCAGATTAGCATTAGTGGGGAACTCGAAGGTACACACAACCTTCGTTCCTGTTTGCATCGGTCTGTTCCATATGCTTAGATGGCTCATAACTTGTCAATTGTTCTAGATCACCCCTAGTACTATGAAGGAAGGGGAGACTTAAGAAACCTTTTGACCATACATATATTTCAGGAAAACAATAAGGTGTCTGAAAAACCAGAAACAACCTCTTTCCAAGTCAAATAATTCAGGATCCCTCATCCGCCCAGGCTTTAAGCAACCATCAAATAAGTGCAGAGAATAATATACAAATAGGTGCTAATGAGCACATCCATTCATTCATAATAAGGGCTAAATGATCGAGAAAGGCTTCCCACACAAAGAGGTGAGGCAACGACTCCACCAGTGTATTGACCAGGGTTACTCGCAGTGGGGAAACATTTAAGATTTCTAGACTCCATTGGGGTACTTTTCAGGCTTGCTGGCATTGGGGCAACACTAGAGTACCATGACTGCTATATTGAAAAAATTTCAAGCTCATATTATAACTTCAAGTTTCCTTTTCCTTCCCAGGATAGCAACAGGTAGTACCCTAGCTTGTGTGATAATGACCATTTTTGGAAAGATGGGAAAGCCAACCGGTTCAAAGGAGAGAACCAAATACCATTAGTGGGACCCAAATCTCCATAAATAAATACTTATTTAAGTCCCCTTGATCTAGGCTAGAAGGCGTCAGAGGTCCTGGAGTCTCCCAGGGAATCGCCAATTGTTGTAGTTACTACAATAACCCCTTCAAAAATATCAAAACACTAAAATTTTCGGAGCCCCTGTATCATGCAAAGCCACCGACACCACTAGGATCTCCTCAAAGAGTTCACCAATCTTGAAGAACCTCGTAAAATTCTATAATTTCAACTTTGTAAAGCTAAGTCACTAGTTACTACCTAAGGTTGGTCGATCGTAGTTACATAATGGATGTAAGTCTAAATCTTGCGACTGATGTGACCTGTGCGATTCACTAGTCGCATAGGTCACGAGGTCACATCTATCTCTCTTGGACATCAATGTGACCATGTGACCATTGTGACCTCGTGGCTGAATGGTTGCAAGGTCGCACATACCTCACTCACTCATGAGCGCAACCATTCAACCCTTGCGACGTTGCGACTATGTGGTCACAAGGTTGCATAGGTCGCAAAGTCGCATGTGATACCCATGAAACCTTGCATGAGCGACCAAAGTTATATAAGGCAAGGTTTCCCATTCTCATTATAACTTCTTGTTTGGTCATACAGAAGGTGAGGAAGGCTTGTGACTTGGCCATGTGTTTTACTCCAGGTAACTGACCTTTCACCTTCCTAGTAATCATGATTATTTTCCCAGGTGTCATTGTCTGCATCCCTAGCCTTCTGCATCCCATGCCATGGGAGTTTTAGCCCATCTAACTTTTCATTTTCACCTCATTTCCCAAAAGTAGTTTCCCTTGCTAATTCCACTCTTCCTAGACCCAGATCTTGCCTATTTTTCGACCTTAACCTTCCAAGTTTTCACTAGTAAGCGTAAACCTACTTCCCTGAAGAATCCTAGACCTCATAAAGCCACAATTTTTTTTCCTTGATCCTCTTTAAACCTATCATGTGGCTTGAGATCACAATATCTCTTTTCACGCAACTTTGTGACTTGTGACATTGCCACGACGTAACCATGTGACTTGCGACCCTGTGTCCTCCATTGACTTGTGACTTGTGACCATACTACCCCATCAACCAAACGTGTGACTTTGTGACCCCCAGTAATATATGAGCTCTATTAATCTATGACCTATACTACAAGTCACTTAGTCGCATTTTTATCCTTGCGACCTTGCCACTTGCCTCCCCTACGACTATCTTACCACCTCCTAAATCTTCTTTTATTTTGCAGTTTTACTTGATTTCATGTCGTCTCTCTCATCGTGGGATTGTATTTTTTACATTTCAAGCGTTGTGGACCTTGAGTGCATATCCATCTCTTAATTTGAGGATGAAATGGATCCTCGACCACTAAGGCTGCTCACAGAGGCTTAGGAAGTGGGTCATGGGAGGTTGACCAAGACGAGAAGCCACCCTTCTTTGGGGACATACCTTGCAAAAGTATTAAAACCACAAGGCTCTCCTGGTACAACATCTATGAGGAGTTTTCAAACTTAAACAATCTAGAAACCCAAGAGGAAGGTGCAGCCCACATTAGAACCCCTCATCCAAACGGAACTCAAGAAATTGTTGGATGCTCACATCATATTCAAGATCAGGCACTGTACATGGGTATCCAATCTAGTGCTAGTACGAAATAAATATGGAGAGATACATATGTGCATTGATTTATGAAACCTCAACGAGGCCTCAGTTAAAGAAAACTACCCTATCCCCTCCATCGAGAAAAACCTCCAAATTGTCTCGGTATGCAAACTATTCTCCTTGTTAGATGGCTTCTCTGGTTACAATTAGCTCCTAGTAGTTGAACCCAATCAAATCAAAAAAACATTATGAACAAAGTGGGGGACATTTGCATTTCAACATATGCCTTTCGAGCTAATAAATGTTGGGGTAACCTTCCAAAGAGCAATGGATATCTCCGTACAAGGTGTCATGGGTCAAAGCTTGGTGGTCTACCTAGACGATGTCACCATTTTCTGAAAGAAAAGGGGTGATCAGTCCAACATTCGAAGTAGATTTTTTAAAGATGTCAGAAATATGGAATCTCCCCCAACCCTAAGAAGACCATATTCACATTTTTCGAAGGAAACTTGCTTTTTCACATCATCACCCAGAATCAAATCACCGTAGATCATGACCATGTAAGAGCTATAGCAAAAATCCCCTGACCAAGCACCAAGAAAGGTACGCAATCTTTCCTCAAAAAATATAATTTTCTTCACAAATTTATTTTAGATTTTGTGCAAATTGTCTAACTTTTATTGGATATGATAAAAAGGATGCAATATTCAAATGGAATCGAGAAGAAAAGGAATCTTTTGAATTCATTAAAAGAATAATCGTGGAGGATCCTTCCCTCTCCAACCCAGATTTCGGCAAGGACTTTATATTTTACACTTTTACCTCAGACCCGTCATTGGTCCTGCTCCTAAAACAAAAGGATTACGACCACGATGAATGACATCTATCCTTCGTGACTACAATTCTCCAAGGTGCAAAGATAAATTACTTGAACATTTTTAAGGAGGCATACAAAGTCTACAAAGCCATGAAACACTTCATACTATACATCCTAAAAAACCGTGTCAGAGTAATGGTTCCACACCCCGCCATTAGATTCCTCTTCATGCAACAGTAACTAGGTGATGGGAGAGCCAACTAGATGACCTCCCTCTTAGAATATGATTTGGAGTTCAAGTCCTCCCACACCGTGAAAGGGTACAGGATCTGTAAACTAACCACCGAGGTGGTTGATCAACAAAATACAAAGTTCGATTGACCGATCATGGAGATAGAAGGGTGGGAATATGAAATTTAAATGTACCATAATGAACTCCTCGACCCACACAACTCCTCTTCATGGTACTCTTTTAAG
Organism: Pinus taeda; assembly: GCA_000404065.3. Taxonomy (NCBI): domain Eukaryota; kingdom Viridiplantae; phylum Streptophyta; class Pinopsida; order Pinales; family Pinaceae; genus Pinus; species Pinus taeda. The sequence continues at coordinate 22,306 of APFE031294199.1, forward strand.
GAAATACCCAATGCAAGGATCTCTACTCGAGACCATGTGCGCCAAACCGAAGGGAGTCCTCAAGCTTAAGGCTGCCTCATATCAAATGGTTTAAGAAAGCCTTTTCAGAAACACCACCTCAGCATACTACTAAGATGTTTAGAATAAGATGAGGTTCAACGAGTGCTCAAAGATCTACATGATGGTCTTGCAGGAGGTCGCTATGTACTCGAAACCACGACCCATTAGATCATGTCGGTAGCTTTCTACTCTCCCACATTCTTGAAGGACACACATTCCTATGCTCGGAAATGTCCCATATGCTAGAAGCACACAAGTATGCAAGCTAGATCACCCACTCCACTCCAACCCATAGTAGTTAAGGAACCTTTTCAGCAATGGGGGTAGGTGAAATCATGTTGAACTCATAAAAACAACACATGTATATACTTATAGCCACCAACTACTTCACTCGATGGGTAGAGGACAGTCCATTGCAGAAGGTTAGCGATGATGAGGTAATATATTTCATTAATAATTACATAATATCTAGGTTCAGTGTGCCAACCTCACTTGTTTTTTATAATTCTACATATTTTTTGTCTTTAAAACTGTATGAATTTTCTTTCAAAAATAGTATCGTATTAAAACTAAAGACTAAAGAGAAATCTGCGTGGTCATGCAAGTTTAATGTGGATGATCTAGTTCTTGAATGGGATCGGGCCCATGAGGATAGGGGAAAAAACATGAAGTTCCAAGCTTTGTGGATTGGCTCCTGTAGATGCTCTACAGAACCGTTTGCTGACTGAGACTTAAGTTATGGAAAAAGAAATCTAGTGTGTCAGGTTGGCAGTAGTGGGGAACTCGACGAGACATATAGCCTTCGTTCCCGTTTGTGTCACCTTGTTCAAGCTGCTTACATGGCAAATAATTTGTGAATTGTTCTAGCTCACCCCTAGTACTAGGAAGGAAGGGGAGATTAAAGAAACCTTTTCAGCATACATATATTTCGGGAAAACAATAAGGTCTCTGAAAAACAAGAAATAACCTCTTTACAACTCAAATAATTCAATATCCCTCGTTTGCCTAGGCTTTAAGCCACCATCAAATAAGTGCACATAAGAATAGAAAATCAAGTGCCAATGAGCACGTCCATACATTCATAATAAGGGCTAAAGTACTGAGAAAGGCTTCTCGCACAAAGAGGTGAGGCAACGACTCCACTGGGGTACTGACTAGGCTTACTTGCAGTGGAGAAACATTTGATAATTCTAGGTAGTGATTCTATTGGGTTACCACAACGAACGACCTATATCCTTCATGACTACAATGCTCCAAGGTGCAAATATAAATTACCTGAAGATTCATAAGCAGGCATACATAGTCTACAAAGTGGTGAAATACTTCATACCATACATCCTAAAAAATCGCGTCATAGTAAAGGATCCACACCCCGCCATCAGACTCCTCTTCATGCAACAGGAACTGGGTAAGAGGAGAGCCAACTAGATGACCTCCCTCCTAGAATACGATTTCGGGTTCAAGCCCTCCCACACCATGAAAGGCCACAGGATTTGTAAACTAACCGCTGAGGTGGCTGATAAAAAAAAATATAGAGTCTGATCAACCGGTCCTCGAGATAGAAGGGTCAGAACATGGAACTGAAACGTACCATAATGAACTCCTTAGCCCACATGACTCCTCTTCATGGTACTCTTTTAATGCAATATCTAGTGTAAGGATCTCTACTCGAGACCATGTCTTCCAAATATAAGAGAGCAGTGAGGCTTAAGGCTGCCGCATATCAAATGGTTCAAGGAAACCTTTTCAGAAAGCACCACCTCATCATACTACTAAGATGTTTAGAATAAGAGGAGGATCAATGAGTGCTGAAAGATCTACATGATGGACCTGTAGAAGGCCACTTTGCAGTCGATATGACGGTCCATAAGTTCATGTGGGCAGGTCTCTACTCTCCCACATTGTTCAAGGACGCACATGCCTATGCTCAGAAGCGTCCCATATGCTAGAAGCACACAAGTAGGCAAGAAATATCACCTGCTCCACTCCAACCCATAGCAGTTGAGTAAGCTTCTTAGCAACGACGGTTGGATTTCATAAGTGAGATCATGCCAAACTCATCAAAACATCATAGGTATATACTAATACCACCAACTATTTCACCCGGTGGGTGGAGGACAGACCATTGCGGAAGGTTAATGATGATAAGGTAATATATTTCATTATTAAGTACATAATAGCTAGGTTAAGTGCTCCAACCTCACTTGTCTTTGATAATGCTACATATTTTCTCTTTAAAACTGAATGAATTTTCTTTCAAAATTAGTATCATATTAAAGCTAAAGACTAAAGAGAAATTTCTGATTCATCAAACCAATATTAAGATGTGGTTTGAGAAGAAATCTGTAGGGTCATGTGAGTTTAATGTGGATGAACTAGTTCTTAAATGGGATCAGGTTCACGAAGATAGGGGAAAACACATGAAGTTCCAAGCTTTACGGATTAGCCCCTTCCAAATCAAAGATAAAATTTCCCAACATAGCTTCAAGTTACAAACCCCAGGAGGGTGACTAGAACCTCTCCATGTGAATGGCCAAGACCTTAAGTTTTATTTCACCTAGCGGCCCCAAGGTTGTTAGCCTGATATTGTACCATAGCCTTATATTTATTTTCCTAGCTAGTCATCATTTTCCTTTAAGTATATTTTGTTGTTTCATTTCCTTAAAAAATAAGTTTGAGATGGTAGGTAGTGGTTAGAATGACCCTACACATTGGTTCACGTAGATGCTCACCGAGACTTAAGTTACGGAAGAAAGATCTAGTGTGCCAGATTGGGAGTAGTGGGGAACTCGATGGTACACACACCCTCCATTCCTCTTTGCATCACTCTGTTCCAGCCACTTACATTGCTGATAACTTGTGAATAATTCTAGCTCACCCCTAGTACTAGGAAGGAATGAGAGACTGAAGAAACCTTTTGTGCATACATATATTTCGGGAAAACAATAAGGTCTTTAAAAAACTAGAAGCAACCTCTTTCCAAGTCAAATAAGTCAGGATCCCTTGTCCACCCAGGCTTTAAGCCACCATCAAAAAAGTGCACATAAAAGTAGAAAAATAAGTGCCAATGAGCAAATCCATCCATTCATAATAAGGGCTAAAGGACCGAGAAAGGTCTCTAGCGCAAAAATGTGAGGCAAAAACTCCTCTAGGGTACTAACTAGGCTCACTGGCAGTGGAGCAACATTTGAGATTTCTAGGTAGTGACCTTGTTGGGGTACTTTTGAAGCTCCCTGGGAGAGGTTCAACACTAGAGTACCATGACCACTACACTGAAAAAATTTCAAGCTCCTATCATAACTTGATGTTCCCTTTTCTTTCCCAGGACAATGAGAGGTAGCACCCTAACTTGTGTGATAAAGACCATTTTTGGCAAGATGGGAAAGCCAACCAGTTCAAAGGAGAGGCTTGAATACCATCAATGAGACCCATAACTCAATAAAGAAATACTTATTTAAGTCCCCTTAAGCTAGGCCAGAAGGTGTCAAAGCTCCTGGAGTCTCCTAGGGAATCGCCAATTGTTGTAGCTGCTACAAAAACCCCTCCAAAAATATGGAAACCCTAAGATATTTCATGCGCGTGTATCATGCAGAGCGTTCAGTGCCAATAGGATCTCCTCAAAGAGTTTACCAATCTCGAAGAACCTCATAAAATTATAAGCTTTCAATGATGTAAAGCTAAGTCATTAGTTCCTACCTAAATTTAGTCAGTCATGGTTTTAGAATGCAAGTAAGTCTAAACCTTGTGACTGTTGCAACCTGTGCGACTCACTAGTCGCATGGGTCACGAGGTTGCTTCTATCTCTCTTCTACATTGATGCAACCATGTGATCATTACAACCTCATGACTAGATGGTCACAAGATCGCACATACCTCACTCACCCATGAACCTGACCATGCAACCCTTGCGACCTTGTGACTACCTGGTCGCAAGGTCTCATAGGCCGCAAGGTCAGATAGGCCACAAGGTCGCATGTCAGACCCATGCAACCTTGCATGTATGGCCAAAGTTATATGAGGGAAGGTCACCCAGACTCATTATAATTGCTCCTTTGGTCACACAAAAGGTAAGGAAGGTATGCGACTTGTCCATGCACGTGATTTGCTCCATGTAAGTGACCTTTTGCCTTCCTAGTAATCATGATTTGCTCCCAGGTGTCTTTGTCTCCATCACTAACCTTCTGCATTCCATACCTTGGGAGTTTTAGCCCATGTTACTTGGATATTTCACCTCATTTCCCAAAAGAATTTTCCCTTGCAAATTCCACTCTTACTCGACCCAGGCCTTGGCCATTTTGCGACCTTAACCTTCTTGGTTTTCACTAACAAGCCTAAGCCTACTTACCTAGAAGTCTCCTAGACCTCCTAAAGCCATAAATTTTTTTCCTTGATCCTCTTGAAACCTAAGTCATGTGGCTTGAGACCGTGATATCTCTTTTCACATGACTTGCGTCTTCACCCCAATGAAACCTTGTGACTTGTGACCTTGCGTCCCAATCAACCAAACATGTGAATTTGTGACCCCTACCAATATATGACCCCAATCAATCTACGACCTATACAAGAAGTCTCATAGTAGAAATTCTATCCTTGCGACCTTGCAACCTGCCTCCCCTATGAATATCTTACCACCTGTTGAATCTCATTTTATTTGGCAGTTTTACTTGATTTTCATGTCATCTCTCTCATCCTGGGATCGTATTTTCGACATTCCATATGACATGGATCTCGAGTGCATATCCATCTCTTCCTTCGAAGAAGAAATGGCTCCCCTTACCACTAAGGTTGCTCGTAGTGGCCGAGGAAGCGGGTCATGGTAGGTCGACCAAGATGAGGAGCCACCAATATATGGGGACACAACTTGCAACATCCTTAAAACCACGAGGCTCTCATGATACATCATCTATGAGGAGTTTTTGAAATCAGACATTCTGGAAACCTAGGAGGATTTTCCAGTATAGATAAACATCAAAATATCAAGGTTACACAAGGTACCAACATAACCGACAATCTTTCCATGCACAAAAATATTTAATGGATTTTGCAAAGTACAAATATGTATTCATGGATGATCAGGGATCATGTTGGGGCACCCATAGCCCCTATCTCCCTTGCAGACATCCACAACTACTATAGACTCCCTGAGAGATAAGAGGTTTTTAATACTAGGTGGCTCTTTGAAGGACATTGTAAGGGAATGGTCGCAAGACCCATCTATGTTCCAGGTTAGAACATATTAGGCATACAAGAGAGAGGGATTGCACAATGTATATTAGTTAATTGTTGAAATGATGTGCCGATTATATGGAAAGGTAGACTGAAACGTTTTTTAGGGCACCTGGGTCCCCCTCATGTTTGTCGTTGACACTCGAGGAACTATTTTTCACTCGAAATGCATGTTCTCATCATCCTTGACAATGAACATAGTTACAACCAAGCTCCCACAACTGGAATAGCCTCCACTATTCTATATTTCTTCATACCTCCTCGACATTTTCTGCTTGAGATGTTACTTGGAGCACTATAGCTACAACTGGGACTCATCAGTAGCCAAACCCATGCACTGCCATTACAAAGTTTTCTTGGACACGACATACAAAGGTATCATAGATGTAATATTTGAATCTCTCATCATCCCATTGTACCAGTTGCTATTTGGGGATGAACCACCATGCATGTCAAAGAGGTCTATGAGGGTTGTGGTTAATGTAGCACATTGGTTTCCCATTCAATAAGGAACATTCATGAGAGTGTTCAGTACCCAGAAGGCCCCTTATGTCCTACCCAAGTTTTTCATAGAGAAGGCACTCCTGCGAGAGGTCTGCTATCAAATGACACAAGGTTTTTCTAGGATATTGAATAAAGGCAAAATGAAACCATGGCCCGCTTTCCCTCTCACCATTGGAGCATATGTGGTGTAAAATTTCAAATAGGTAGAGGAAAAGGCCAAGGCATTGAAGGGAAGCCAGTGTGTGACCCTCAACTACCAAACATATGATCTTGAGAAAGTCGTGGCTGCCCACTGCAAAAAGGAAAAATTTAGTTAGTCTTATTCTCATACCAAACAAGATCTTGAAGATGGGATAAAATATTGGTATAATGCTAAAAGGGAACTTAGCTCAAGAGAGAAACCTCTTCATACGCCCTTCTTTCATCCTCCTATTTTCTCTTCTCCACCTCTTCCTACTCCCTTCTTCCTGCTACTTGTCTTGTAGTTGTTTCTGCTTTTCTTGGTCTTCCTACTATCTCTTATTCTTGCTTTCTCCTTCGTTCTAGAATATTGAGATTGTTTTCTCTCTAGTTCCATTTCCATTTTAAGCTCTTTCTTTCTCCTTACCAAGTGGAATTCCTTTGCTCCAGCGTAGTATTAGTGTCTTCCTCTTCGTGTTCACTCGTGGCATCTTCTAACTATTTTCCTTTTCACTTCTCAGATTCCTTGATGCCTTTTGGCACCTCGTGATGCATTGTATTTATGGTGGAAGCTCTTTCTTTGAGGCTCACATATTCCTATATTAAAATAATATTGTAAGGGCACAAAAGTAATAATAGTGGGATTCTATGGGGCACAATAATAACAATATTGAGAATACATGGGAACACTAGTACAATAAAGGGGTTTCACTAATAACAATAAGGAGCTAGACTAGTAGTATAGGGACCTAAGTTGACCCTCTCCTTCAAAAAGTGTTTTCCTCAATGCTTGAGTAGTTATGGATGCTTATGTATAAAATTCTCAATCTCCCATGTGACATATTCAGTGGATAAGTTGTCCCACTCGATGAGATACTTTGAAGTTAATCAATTGTGTAGCTGTCAAGTTCTCGTATTTGTGACTGCTTCAGGTTCCAATATGATT
>APFE031294203.1:0-10826 GCA_000404065.3 Pinus taeda
AGGGTTTTCAGACTTGTTAGGAAGTTGAGGCACTTCAAATTATACTGATGGTTATGACAGGTTTTCACGTTCCTGATAAGATGCATGAACTAGGTCAGATTAGGGTTTCCTCATCTATTCCTCCATTTAGCACCATCTTTCTAGAAGAAAGATCATTTTCAAAATATTTTGATGTGCAATACTCTTTGTACCCTGAGTTATTTGATAAAGAAAGTACACTAACCATTGTTTCAAACCTTTTTTATTCTCGCTTAACTGGTGCAGATTGTGATTAGATACAAGCTATTGTTTTCTTACAATCTACTCTATGTGAGGGAATAATTCACCTAGTTCCTATCTTTTATGAGACTCATTTGGTTGATTTATCTTCATCTTGGAAATTAGAAGAATATGATCTTTGGAATTGCCAGTATGTCAGAACTAGAACATCTAGTCAAACCAATGATGTATTTAATGATGATTCTGCTGTCACAACTAATCATGGCCATGTATATTCATCCATTGATCTTACGAAACCATTGATGTTCAATGATCTAACATTTTAGGGTTCAGAGGCTTTTCAAGATGACGAGGCATTTCAGATTCCACTAATGCTTATGTTAGGTCCTCACGTTCTTGACAAAACCAATGAACATGATCAAATTAAGGTTTATGAAATTAGGGTTTTTGGATAGACTCCTTTGGTATCTCAGTTGCACCTAATGGATGTCCATCTTTGGAACTTTTTCAAGGCCTTCAAGTTGATCATCTTGAATTTCATGATAGAATTGTTGACTAGTTAGAATACTCTTACCTGGAAAATTCCTCTGTAAGCAAGCGACACCTTGTCCCTCTTGCACTGAATTTAGGGTAACACCAAATGAATGCATATTGTGGAGAAATTATTAGGGTTTCCAAATTTATCCTTCTGTTTACCAGGATAGGGTTGAAGCTTGGCTTGAACAATCTTTTTTGACATGTTTGCCTACTAGCATGCATGACCTTTTTGTTGCTGTGCATGTTTTACATGTAAGCACTTTTGTTTTCACACAATTCTTTATGCTCATTCTAATCGTCGATATCTTTGTTCTTTTAGGTCGGGAACTTCTTCATTGGATGCATTGGAAGTTTGATTTCACATGACCTGATCTCGTCTCTAGTTAAATTACAATTTTAGTCTTAGGCTAGTTTAGGGTTTACTTGTCAAAGTTTTCTAATTAGGGTTTAATTGTTAGGATTTGATTTTATGGTTTTAGGGTTTAGATATGCTTTGGTTGCATGTTCTTTATTGCAGGTAATTTAGTTTTTTACATAAGCATTGCATGACATATTTACAGTTATATGATTTCTCTTGCATTACATTGGATTACACTATACCGTTTTCCTATATTGCATGTAGTTTAGTCTAATGCATTACATCACACATCCATATTTTTGCATAACATATATTATCTGTTGACCTAGTATTACATCTTCTCTCTATATCGCATAACATTGCATGAGCCTTCAAAAGCCTTGCTCCCTATAACTCTTGCATGGCATGATGAACTTCCATTGACCCTTTTTGCACTTGCTAAAACCCTAACCCTAATGATTGTGTGTAACTGTGGTGTTTACTCCAAAATGTTGCTTCTCTTAGAACCAGATACCAAAAATGCGCCCTAAACATATTTACTACGAGTCTGAATCATTAACAAGGAAAATAAGAACACGTGCTTATGGGTAACCCTAATCAGTACATATGACCTATACCTGTAACTTGAACCTTGTGTCTAAGGTTCTGAATGTTTCAATTGTATGTTTCACTTATCACATTTCAGTTGTTAGGTAAAATTGGCTCAGGGTCAAAGTCAAGGTTGACCAGGTTACACAATGGTGGTTTTGGGGCACGTGGTATTGTGTACCCATGGTTTTTTTCCCATGGTATTGCATGTAATAGATCCTATAAAAGGATGGGAAGAATTCATTGTAAAACATTCCAGGGAGTTGAGAGATGAAGGCTCACATAGATGGGTTGGCTAGGGTTTTGGCCAAGGCTAATGAAATTTCACTAGGTTGGGTTATTATCAGATTCACATTTGTGTTTATGGTTTATGATTGTTGCTGGTTATTGTTCCTCTTTGTAAATTTCGATAAATTAATTATTATCTTTGTAGTAAATCTTAACAATTGGCATCAGAGCCAAGTTTGGCTTCAGAGGGATGCCTCTATTGTCAAGGGTTTATTGTCTGATGAATAGATATTACTGTATTGGGAAACAAGGAGAGATCTACGTATTTTTATTTTTATTTTTAGGGATATATGACTCGATTTTGATAAATTTCTATGAGATTATGTGATGGAGACATTTGATGTTAGCGCTAATGTAAATGACATGGAGGTTAGGGTTATGATTTTCTGTTATTTTGTGTAGGTTTCAAATCTAGGTGGTTCCTTGCAAGATAGATTCAGCAGGGTGATTTTGGTGCTTTGACATCGAGGAAACTTGGAAGAAGCCTCATGTGATGGAGTGGCCAACTTGCTGTAGAGAAAATGTTGGGTGTATTCTATTCACTATTTTCAAACCAAATGAGTGCAAGAGAACATTGTTGGGCATAGAGGCATGTGCACAGGCTCAAATGCAGGTTGCATAGGAGCATATATTTGAGGCATAGAGGTACATGATTTTTTGAAAGGTATCATGCTTGATCAAGGGCACAACGCATAAGGGGCATTTGGTGAGAAACATTCGCAACCCGATATTTGTAGATGGAGTGCGTTTGTGTGGTCATGCAATATGAGTGAATCAGAATGAGTATGACTCCATAACAACAAGTCATGGAAATGATGGCAGATAGGAAAGTGTTTGCATGTCATTCTATGGACGTATGACACTCCAAGTTATGGGAGGCCATTGAAACCAAACTCCTGGTAGTGTCTGATTTCATTCCTACCTAGTGTGGGCATTGATGCAGTATACACAAGATCATATTCAGTGGGAAATTGTCGAGGAGATTCTAGAAAGAGGTCACCGGGAGGAAGTGATGCCATGGCCCTAGCAAGCTTCGACTAGAACATTGCGATGGATCAGATGGTGGTAGTGCTAGAAAATAATGCGACTAGTATTGCATATTGCATTGGGGTTATGCCAGGAGGAAAGGGAGAAGAACTCTCCTAGGAAAGGAGGAGTGTAAATTATATGTTGCAGTCGAAGGATGGTGCCTCGAGGGCCCTCCTCATAGGTGTTGTGCAATGGTTAATGTTTTTGATTGTCAAGGTATGTTTTTTTGCTGGGAATAGGTGAGTGAAAGAACAAGAGCCATGTTTAATGTGAGAAATGGGACCATTCAATGATGAAGGTCAAGACAATAACTGCATCGAGATTGCTGACATGGAAAGAGAAGCTTGATTTTTGAATCAAAATTGTGTATGCATGTCTAAAGTAGAGCTTGATTGGAAGTTGTAAAGACTATTGTTACAGATCCATTTGGGCACATCACTCCCATCATCCAGATCAATGTTTTAGGGCTCATCAAAACCTAATTTCAGTTGCTACATTCCCTAGACAAGTCACCACTTTGAATGCCTCCTTCCCTGATAGTTCCATGGCTTGAAGACATCCTGAAATGACTCTTAGAAGGACCGGCATAGGTAGGCCCATGTAAGGGTGCTCTGCAGAGCACTTAGGCCCACTTTGACCTGCACTAGGCGAGATTGAGTGAAATTCACATAGGGTTATTGGAATATTCTTATCTTCTGGAGCCATCTAGAAGATTCCCACACTTATCATCTCCTATGAGCTCGAAATTGGATAGGAAATGAGTTAAGTAACCTCCTATCCTTTCATCCCTTCCTCCATGGAAACTAACTCTAAGTTTGGAAGGCCATTCAATACCCTCATTTATGACCAAACCTCCTCCATTTGTCTATAAATTGAGCACTCATCTAAGTGATCAAGGGCTGGAGTTTGATGAATTGTAAGGAGATAATGTTAGTTTGAGAATTGAGACTATTGTAAGTTTCGTTATGTTGTCGGATTTTCATGCTTATGATGTGATGTGGATGGAACCAAAGCTGGAGGAGTGACTTCGATTCAGGCTTCATGGTTGTAATTATTCCTTCTATTCAATAAAGTATTTGCACCTTTTTCCATATGCTTATCTTGATATGTGATGCTTATATGTGTGAATGCATATGATTCCATTTATTTATAATCAATAGATCTTTTGCTTTGATTGGTTCTTTGTCTTCTGTTGATGTTTACACGTACTTCTCAAGCGTGTTAAGTACGGGAAGGAGCAATAGGACCAATACAAAGGAGACAAGAGGAAAGTGAAAGTACAAGTAGGTCCTCTCATTCTCTTTGTCTTATCTATTGTTTATAGAAAAAGGTTAAAGTGATTTAAACTGTTGTTCTAGATATGACTACTTATCTAGGGAATTAGTACTTATTCGTAGATACCAAATTCTTCATAACAAATTGGTGACTCCGCTGGGGAACGATCATTGTTCCAAGTAGCTTATCCAATCCTAGGACACCCTAGTAGACCTTACTTGATTTCATTGATCTTATTTCAGCTTTTTGAAGTGTTTTTGGTCAAAAAATTGAGGTTAGATGACTCTTAAGTGGCCTCTCAGGAATCAACGTAGGCTTGGTGAGGGGATAGTGCTTTGCAGAGCACCCTTGAGTGAGAGACATTGCTCTGTAGTGCATTTAGGCCCTATTTGACCTGTGTTGATCCACCTTAAGGTCAAATTTCCACCTTTGGATTGGACTTTTCTCGAAATTTTCTTCTGTTTCTATTTGTTGAAAGATCAATGATTGTAGTAGCTCTGAAATTAACTTGTATTTCCTCTTTCCAGCCCTACTTTGGCCGTGATTGTTTAATGTTTCTTAAATGATTTCTTTATCATTATCGATTCATTGTCAAAGTTAGATTATAGTCAATTAATATTTGCTCAAAATAAAGTGTCCTAAGAGTCTTCATTTCTTTCGAAAAATAACTGTCGTAAAGTCTTCGTTCTTATAAAATATTGATTGATTGTATGTGCATTAGTTTCCTTTTGTTCATTTCAACATTAAGGGAATTGAAAATAAAAACTTGCATTGTGCATATTGTAGTTTGTGAATGCTTGATAGGAATAGTTAAGGAAATTGCATTAGATGTGCTATTTTCTCTTTATCAAAGATCTAATTGCTCTATCCCTTTCTAGCTAAGGTTTTCATTGTTAAAATTGAATGAGAAGAATGCTTATCATATTAGTTGCATTTTAGGAATTGAAAACATACATCACATGGTGAACATTGAAAGGCAAATTCTATTGAATATCAACTTAAAATTTAGCTCAATATTCCTAATGGAGCATTGTCACCTAACAAAAAACATTTAGTGGTTCTAGGCTAGAGACGTGTTCCGACGTCATTAAACAAAGAAGCTGCCGCTAACTTGTCTGCAATGCATTCCGAGTGTGATACCTCATTCCACGTATGTGAGTATAGTACCTTCAGGTATATAGGGTGGTGTTATAGTACATAAAGTATATGGGAATGCTCTCACTGTGCGGTTTTGCATTAGGAAACGCTTATATGTATTAGGCCTCCACGTACTTTCAGGTATATATGGGAGGAAAACACTAGGTTTCTATCCATCCTTAGGTAACCAAGTTAGGCACCTTGTACACTGTGATACACCAAACACAACATTCAGGGAGATTGCCTGCTTGTACTTCTCGGTTCGTCGAGAGGTATTCTTCAGTTCACAGTTATTTGGTAATCCTTTTGCCTAGATCATCCCTCTTTTGTTTTGTTTTTTATTTTGTTAAAATAAATTTAATTGACCACAGATAACATCCTCCACACTTGCTCCTTAGTTGATCTTAGGTTGAGACATATGGAAACAAATCCAGTGTCCATCGATCAAGGAATTCCTTTTGATTGGATTCCTAGTCCTTTTCCTCCTTTTGGAAATAGTGGTGCTCCAAATATGGCTACATTGTCCCTTTTGGGATTTACCATTGGCTCGCCAGTATGGTTGTTTTCAACCTCATTGGTTAAAAATTTTGTGATTTCTTCGCAATCGAGTACTCCTCCAACTGGACAATATCAACTTCCAGTTGATCCTAAAGTTGACCCTTTGCCTTCTTCCTCGGTTGTTTCTTCTTCCTCTTCTTCCTCTTCGCCTGGTGAAAATATTGGTACTAGTAACTAGGTGGCTAAGAGGAATAAGAAAGGGAAGAAGAAGAAGAAGAAGAAGAAGAAGAAGAAGCAAATTCAGCATAGGGGCAACCAAGAAACTATTGCTTTGAATGCAACTTCTGATGAGAAATCATCTGTCAAGCCTCACAAAGTTCGATATCCCTGCAAACTTTGTGTGGGAGACCATCTTCTTTGAAATTTGGTATTCCTCAGATCTTAGAAGAATGGTCTTCCTATTCACATCATCCTGTGTCATCAACTTCTAGAGATCATGCTGGTGACACACCATCAACTAGTGGTAGTAAAGTTCATGGAAAGAAGGGTAGAGTTAAGTTTCCCTGTAGGTTATGTGAAGGGAATTACCCTATTCACCTTGTCCCTATCTGGATGAAGCCAAAAAAGTATTGGATAACTATCTTTATTCTCCGCAACAACTTCCATCTGGTTACATGAGACTCTCCCTTAATCCTTCACTAGTTGATAAATTGATTGACCAAAATCAATCGTCGGTCAAACCCACTCTCTCTGAAAGTGAATTCCATGAGTCTATACCTGACCCAATAGGTCAAGGAAACAATTGACCTGATTTCACCTTCAATTAATTGTACCTTTCCCATAGAGAGTGAGTATGATACCACTTAGGTTCTTTTTGTTTCTTCAGATTCCAATGAGTTTGGAGGAAACCCTCTTGTTCCATCAAGGCATGAAACTAAATCCAAGCATAGTTCCCTATGGTTCAAGCTTGTCTAAAAATGAACCCATTTCCATTTTAACCCTCGTGATTGCCATTCTATTAGCCTCTTCCGCCAGATGAGCCTTGGTTTTTCTCCTTCCATCATCACTATCTGCTTGGCTGATCATACACTTTCACTTGGTTGTTTCACCCTTTTTAAGGAACAATTGCAACGAGTGGTTTTACTTCCTCCATTTGCCTATAAATTGAGCACTCATCTAAGTTATCAAGGGCTGGATTTTGATGAATTGTAAGGAGATAATGTTGGTTTGAGAATTAAGAATATTGTAAGTGTTTTTATGCTGCCGGATTGTCATGTTTATGATGTGATGTGGATGGAACCAAAGCTAGAGGAGTGACTTTGAATCAGGCTTCATGGTTGTAATTATTCCATCTATTCAATAAAGTATTTGCACCTTTTTCCATATTCTTATCTTGATATGTGATGCTTATATGTGTGAATGTATCTGATTCCATTTACTTGTAATCAATAGATATTTTGCTTTGACTGGTTCTTTGTCTTCTTTTGATGTTTACAGGTACTTCTCAAGCGTGTTAAGTACGGGAAGGAGCAATAAGACTGATACAAAGGAGATAAGAGGAAACTGAAAGTACAAGTAGGCCCTCTCATTCTCTTTGTCTTATCTATTGTTTATATAAAAAGGTTAAAGTGATTTAATCTGTTGTTCTAGATATGGCTACTTATCTAGGGAATTAGTATTTATTCGTAGATACCAAATTCTTCCTAACAACTATGCCTCCAGCCATAATGATATCCTTGAAGAAAGCATGATAGAGAGTGAGTTGTGCCCTTTTCATTACCCAATGATGCAAATTAAAATGGTTATGAGTGATATTCTATGGTACTGTGTTAAGACAATGAAAACCGTGGGCATTGCAACATGTGATAGGTTTCGAGTTAGCGTGGAGTGTTCGTGAGGGACGATTTGGTACTTGAGTGGAAATGTTGTCAAGTATGTGGAGGAAAATCCTCAAGAGTGGTGCCCAAGGATATCCATTTAGTTTGAATGGAAATATGACAAAGCGAGAGATTGGGTCAAGATTGCAAAAATAAAATAAAATATTACATGTAAATGGGCATACTGTTGTAAGACCTGGTAAGGTATGCATACACCTGGTTAATCACTAGTAAATTCTAGGTTAGACCTAGGTGATAGGGGGGATGTCAAGTTAACATATACTTTGGTATAAAATTTTAGGGGGGTAAAGGCCAAAATGAGCAGGGCTGGGCTGACTCACTTGGCAAGGTTGGCTATATTTAGTCAAGGAACCCAAAATCAATTTTAAGGGGGGAATGTTAGGTAAAATTGACTCGGGGTCAGAGTCGAGGTTGACCAGGTTAAATAGTGGTGGTTTTGGGGCACGTGGTATTGTGTTCCCACGATTTTCTACCATGTTATTTCATGTAATGGAGCCTATAAAATTATGGGAAGGCTTCATTGTAAAACATACCTGGGAGTTGAGCAGTGAAGGCTCACATGGCCGGGTTGGCCAGGGTTTTGGCCAAGACTAATGAAATTTCATTAGGTTGGGTTTTTCCCAGGAGTTGGAGTGTTCCTAGAAAAACATTTGTGTTTATGGTTTATGATTGTTGTTGATTATTGTTCCTCTTTGTAAATATCGGTAAATTAATTATTATCTTTGTAGTAAATCTTAAAATCAGTTAGAGACTAGATGTAGCAGTGTGACACAAGGGAAAACCTAATATTAGAAAATATTTTAGTTTCTAAAAACGCAGAACAACCTCTCTTTCTCATTAAATAAGTTGGGATCCCTTATTTTCCCTGACAAAAATAAACACCTATAAATAATTCTAATGAACACACTAAGTCAAATAAATCAAACGAAGGGTAGATGATTGAGAAAGGCTTCCTGTGCAGAGAGATGATGCAAGCAACTTTGAAAGGGTACTAAATAGGCTTGTTAGAAACGAAGAAATTCTTGTGGTTTCTTAAGTGACTCTGCTGAGGTGCTGAACAGGCCTGCTGGCAGTGGAGCAACACCAAAAACGTGCTTTAAATTTGTGAATACAATAAGCTCTCCGTTATGCTCTTTGTGTCATTGTAAAAAAAATTATCATGTGAGAACTCTTGTTTCAACGTGTAAAGAATAAAATGACCTAGATGGGAGAGAGGGGAAGGGCCTATTTTTAAACAATCAGACAACTCAAGGGGTACCCATAGTGTCCGTTTAATACTTCCCTGCACTATTATCTAGAATCAAACCATTGTAGGGACGTAGCTAGAAACGTTGGATCCTCCTAGTGGTTTGCCAATTGTTGTAGCCAATAAAACAAAACCAATTTTTTTAGCATATTTCTAAATTTTGGGTTGCCCCGTTTTCTTTCCCTTCATGATTCTGATGATTGGATATGCTAATGTCTTGAAATGGTTAGATATTTCCATGCCCTATTTATCATCATAGGTTATACCTGCTCATGGTTACCTAGATTTTACCCTCACTCACCTTACCTCATCTTGTTTCGTATCCTTGTGACACATTAGGGTTTTGGGCGGTTTGGTTCTTTAATGAGGCATCTTTCTATAATATGCATAGTAATTAGTGAAGGTACATTTTATTAATTAACAAGACTTCACTTTGGCTGCCATTTTGTTCAAGGTTTGGGAGATGTCACTGTACTTATCTAACCTTAAAACCCTATATTGTCAAAATAAGAGTTCTCTTCATGTTTTAACCTAACCCATACAACTAGAGGGTCACATCCTCATAAGCTTTACATGGAACTTATATTACATCATGGAATTGTTAAGAATCACGATGCAATACCCATACCACTCTGCAACAACCAAGTTTTTTCACATGCTTCCGTATCGAAACTTGTGATTTCTTTAGAGGAAAGGTGTGCTTGTGCTTGTGAAATTAAGTTCCTATAGGTTTTACCTCTTACACTGTGTATAGATGATGAAAATATAACTGAGATTTTCTCTGAATCAACCCCGTTTTAACCCTGTAATCACAAATTTATTCCCAGAACCAATGCTTCCTCCAATTTGTTCGGGATGTAAATCCCTTTAAGAATTGCAGTGGGCTGACTTACTAAAAATGGGGAGGAATCAGATGGGTGGCCAACTCTATATGAGTATGGATGCAAATATATATATGAGTCTTCACCACTCTGCTCTCTCATTCCCACGACCCTGGATACCCAATTCTTTATTAAAATTCCAATTCACAAATGGTTACGGGCTCTTGACCTTTTGGGTATGGGACCTGCTAGTATTGAGATTTGTGCCTTGAAAATTCTGGGCTAAATAGATTTGGTATGGCCCACTTCCACCTGTTAGCCACTTGTACAGGACAATTTTGTCAATCACCTATTCATTGTAGGCCACACTGAAATGCCCAACTCTTAATTAGAATTACATCTAGCTTGATAGTTCTAGGCAACAAGAAAATTCCTGTCTCCTGCCGCTTCCATTAATAGACAATCCTTGGTGCCCAACACTTAAAAAAATGCAATTTAGAAATGTTACGAGATTTCAGTTAGTCTTTGTTATAATTCCCCTTGATTGATGGCTCCAGGTGTCGTCAATTGAGAGAATCCGTCACAAAAATGGCTAAGTGTTGGCATTCTGGCTTATATCTATGGCCTTGTATTCCAGATCTTCTCAGCTCTGCCAGACTCCTTGAGTTCCTCCTCTCATATTTGTGCCACTCTCTTGAGAAATCCCTCTCTATGTCTTCTCTCCTTGACCCTTTTTCGTCTCTCCCACAACCCGACAACATATATATGTATGTTGTATGTGTAGGTTTTAACCCCATACATAAATTACCTGCATACAAATTCTAAATCACAGAAAAATAAACAATGCGAGAGCATAACACATAAAAACACATATGCACAGAGATTTTCCCCTGGATCCTAAAACCGGGACTACCAGCTTGATTTTTCATTAT
>APFE031294206.1:0-13804 GCA_000404065.3 Pinus taeda
AGTGTCTCACTATGATATTCCACTCGATGTCCGTGTTGGGTAAGGACTACCCCAATATCATAGTCAAAGGCATCCATCTCGACCTCAAATGGTTGCTCCATGTGTGGTAATGTGAGCACTGGTGTCGAGGATAGGCGATATTTCAAATTTGTGAATGCCTTCAGTTGAGATTCAGACCGAAACAATTTTGTTTGCACTCCTCCCTTGGTGACTTGACTCAAGGGCCAAGTGATATGAGAAATTCCTAACACGAACTTGCGGTAGAAGTTGGCAAGATCTAGAAAGCTGCAGAGCTCTGTGAGAGTGGTTGGAGATGGCCAATCCCGAATGAATTGGATCTTGTCTAGATCCACATGCACCCCCTATTCATCAACACTGTATTCAAGATACTGAACCTAGGTCATGCCAAAATTACATTTCTCCAAATTGGCACATAACTTGTGTTTCTGTAGTGTTTGGAGAACCTGTCGGATGTGGTGGAGGCGTTATTCCCCACTCTCGCTGAAGATGAGGATGTTATCCAAGTATACCACTACAAATGAGTTGGTGAATGGCCACAAGATGTCATCCATTAGCCTCATGAAGGTTGGAGGAGCATTCGTCAATCTCAAAGGCATAACCAACCATTCAAAAAGGCACTCCCTAGATTTAAAGGTAGTCTTCCACACATGAGAGGGTTTGATTGGTACTTGGTGATATCCTGACCTCAAACCAATCTTGCTAAATATTTTTCCCCCTTTGGTTGGTCCAGGAGGTCATCAATCTGTGGGATTGGCTACCTATTATAGTTAGTGATCTTGTTCAGCACCCGATAGTTAATACAGAGTCTCTAAGTCCCATCCTTATTCTGTACCAATAGGATTTGGCTCCCACAGGGCGATGAACTCGAACGGAGGTGACCTTTCTGTAGCAGCTCCTAAATCTACCTCTTGATTTCATCGTTCTCTAGAATGGAGCACCAATAGATTGGTCCATTGGGCATCGGTGCACCTTGGGTCAGATCGATGGAGTTCTTGACCTCACAGCGCAAAGGAACCCCTGCGGGGGAGGCGAAGATGTCCTCGTACTTCTCCGCGACCTTTTCCATCTGTATTTTTCGTGCAAAGGGGCCTTGTCTAGAGCTCGTGGCCACCGTATTATTCTTTCCTTGAGGGCGTATCATCAAGAAAATAGATTTACCGGTTTTGGAAATGAGCTTATTGCATTGTTTTGCAGTAACCAAAGAGATGGTGGTAGGTGGTGCTACCTCTGGTATCTTGTACAACTTATTTCCCAAAGTAACAATAACAGCACAGGGCCTTCATTCATACACAACATGTCGCTTCCACAAGTATGGTTGTCCTAATAATACATCACAAACTTCAAGGGGATAAATCTCACATAATACCTTATCCATGAAGGGCTTGATGCTATATGGAAGGTGACAATGTTGGCTCACACGAAGATCCCGTCCTTAGTGAAGCCACCCGATGGTGTATGGTTGTGGATGTGCTATGGTCGGTAAGCCCAGCCACTTCACGACCCCTGCCGAAATGAGGTTCTTTCGGCTCTCGCTATCAACAATGAACTGTAGCAGGGAGCCCTTTACCCACATCTCAGAGTGGAAGATATGCTCCTCCTCCTCTGGATCTTCACGTTCTTCATTCTGTATCTTTGTGTTGGTAATGGTGGCATTGGGCTCTGCATCAATAATCTGCTTCCCTTTTTCATTCCCCTTGTTGGGTTCTCACCCAGAGTTAGAACATGCATCTGATTCTAAAACCCTTAGCTCGACCATGAGTGACTGCTTGGTCCAACACTCACTTGTGTTGTGAGTGGAACTCTTATGGAACTCACACCACTTTCTCCTATCCTTTTTTGGCTTCACGACGTTGTTATTTTCTTGCAGCTTTCTTAGGTTGTCTTGGGCTACTCTACCTTGGCTTTGTCCTTTGTTCTACGGTTTGGGGGAACCTTTCCCTTGCTTCAGATTCCCAGATCCAAACTCTCACTTGCTCTCTTTAAACTATTTCTCAACCTTGATGGCATATCAGTATGCTGAGCGAGGAGATGTTTAGGAATTCTATTTCTTCCTCGATGTACTTGTGAAGGCATCCGTGGTATTTGAGTACCAAATGCTCCTTTGAATCCTTGATACCCAACTTTGTGCAATGGGTATGGAAAATATTGGTAAACTCTAGCACGTCTTGGTCCCTTCCCTACTGTAGCATGGTCCACTTTATGTATTAATCTCATAGCTTTCGACAAGGTAGTACTGCTCCTTGATTGCACCCTAGAATGAATTCCAAGTGGGTGTGGTGGAACATTGTGAGCCTATACTTTCATCCATCTACTCGCAGTAGGTTTCCCACGAGTCCTTGACGTGGGGGGCTGCTTTGAGAAGAGTGAAAAATAATCTTTTCCCGACTCGAAAATTCATGAAAAGAAAAATAACCCTCTAGCAGATTGAACCATTTATCGACAACATCTGCGTCATCTGACCCTCGAATATGGGGATTTCAAAATTAGCTTGTACCTTAAACGGTGTAGCATTTCGAGAGTAGCTGTTGGAAGCCAATGCGTCACCCCATGGGTAGCGATTATAGACATATTTTGGAACTGCAACCCCAATAATATATGTCCATAAACCAAGGGCTTCTAAGTCCCTAAAAGTCTTGTTTCATACCCTAAAGGAACAACGTCAGCTGATTACATCATCTCCTAGAAGTTCTCCATAGAAAACTGCTCAGAATTGGTCAAAACTAGACCATACAGACTCCTCAGTGCAAAGGGTGCAATGCATCTCACCTGCCACATGCAAAAAGTGCGATGCATACTGAAAATCCCTTCTATAGGGTGCGATGGGCGAGAGTAGACAAATAGTAGAGACAGTTTGTGAAGTGGATGATCATGGAATCTTCCAGAAACTTCTCCTGTGACACTTGCCTCTCTGAATTTGCTGAGGGATGAGTAAGAGATCATGAATCTCCAAGTGGAATCAAGAACTATCACAGAGAGGACACTAATCAAAATCCAAGAAGTTGACTCACCCACCTGCAATCATCTATATATGGATCCCTCATCCCAGAGATCCAAAGGCTGGAATCTCGTATCTTGTAAGGAAGTGTTGTTGGTTTCCTGTTGGAACATCATAGTGTTGGGTGATCTAATCTTTTCATGAGGTGAAGAAGGGCCTTCATGCTGGGAGGATGACACTGGGTTAGATCAATGGTTTGTAATCCTCTCTTGTAATCTTTATATCAATAAAGCTATTCGCGTTTTCCTCCACATTCTAATATGTCTGATAATATATGCATTTGTGTGGTCAATATATATCTGGTCCTATATTGTTTATGATTGTATATCTCTGCACTTTGAAGGTATTATGCTACTTTGACTTTACAAGTACTCTTTGAAACGGAGTAATCAAGGAAGGAGTGACAAAGATCCGTCGGAGGGGAGAAGGAACAAGCAGGGAACCAAATGAAAGATTGAGGTTGGTATTCTTTGCTCGTCTCCTATCTACTTCTGAAAATGAAAGTAACTTTAATCTGTTTGTTTCTAAGATAGCTACCCGTCTTAGTGGGACTAGAAGCTTTGCATAGACGCTAGATTTCTAGATAACAAAATGGTGACTCTCTTGGGGAGCGGATATATTTTTTGCTTGTCTATATTTGCTTACTTTATAAATGACAGACGGAGCCTGAAGTCAAGCCAGCTAGCCTTCGAACTACATTAGTGCAAAGTAGATCAATGATATTCTTGTTGCAGGCCGCCATAATGGCCATCTTCGAGAACTTGTTGAAGACCACAAAAACATAGTCATTTCCATGCTTAGTGGATGGAAGGCCTCACATGTAATCCATGGAGATGGATTCCCAAGGTCGACTAGGGGTAGGTAGCAGGGTATAGAGGCCTGGCTTCTTGATGGTCAGTTTGGCAATGGCATAGGCAGTGCATGATGTGACGTACTTCTCGACATTGTGTCCAAGATTGAGCCAATAGAAATACTTCTGAATTACTCCCACTATTTTCTCGAGCTCGAAATGCTGAGCAACCCAACTATAGTGTGCTTCCCAAATCATCTTGACACGCTCACTTGAAGGAAAACAAAGGTGACCCAAGTGGCATAACAGGGCATCTTGGAGGTGAAAATCTAGAACATGCTGACTTTCCAATAGTGTCTGGTGTTTGTGGCCAAATTCTGGGTTGCTTATGTAGAGAAGTTGCAAATGAGAGGTCTCGTGCCCACATTATTTGATCACGGTGGTTAATTCCGTGATCGGTGGTCAACTGAGCCAATCTGCAACATTATTGGTGCTGCCCTTCTTATACTTGATATTCAAATAGAATTGTTGCAAGTATGTGGACCACTTCTCATGGTGATCATTCTGTAATTTCCCTTGGGTCTGTATGAACTATAAGGGTCGGTGGTTTGTGTGGATGACCGTTTCCTTCCCCAAAATGTAATGCTTCCATTGTTGGGAGGCCTTCACAACGGAATACATCTCTTCGTAATAAGTGAGATAATTATCGATTGTGTCTCAAAGTGTCTCACTATGATATTCCACTCGATGTCCGTGTTGGGTAAGGACTACCCCAATATCATAGTCAAAGGCATCCATCTCGACCTCAAATGGTTGCTCCATGTGTGGTAATGTGAGCACTGGTGTCGAGGATAGGCGATATTTCAAATTTGTGAATGCCTTCAGTTGAGATTCAGACCGAAACAATTTTGTTTGCACTCCTCCCTTGGTGACTTGACTCAAGGGCCAAGTGATATGAGAAATTCCTAACACGAACTTGCGGTAGAAGTTGGCAAGATCTAGAAAGTTGCAGAGCTCTGTGAGAGTGGTTGGAGATGGCCAATCCCGAATGAATTGGATCTTGTCTAGATCCACATGCACCCCCTATTCATCAACACTGTATTCAAGATACTGAACCTGGGTCATGCCAAAATTATATTTCTCCAAATTGGCACATAACTTGTGTTTCTGTAGTGTTTGGAGAACCTGTCGGATGTGGTGGAGGCGTTATTCCCCACTCTCGCTGAAGATGAGGATGTTATCCAAGTATACCACTACAAATGAGTTGGTGAATGGCCACAAGATGTCATCCATTAGCCTCATGAAGGTTGGAGGAGCATTCGTCAATCTCAAAGGCATAACCAACCATTCAAAAAGGCACTCCTTGGATTTAAAGGAAGTCTTCCACACATGAGAGGGTTTGATTGGTACTTGGTGATATCCTGACCTCAAACCAATCTTGCTAAATATTGTTCCCCCTTTAGTTGGTCCACGAGGTCATCAATCTGTGGGATTGGCTACCTATTATAGTCAGTGATCTTGTTCAGCACCCGATAGTTAATACAGAGTCTCTAAGTCCCATCCTTATTCTGTACCAATAGGATTTGGCTCCCATAGGGCGATGAACTCGAACGGAGGTGACCTTTCTGTAGCAGCTCCTAAATCTACCTCTTGATTTCATCGTTCTCTAGAATGGAGCACCAATAGATTGGTCCATTGGGCATCGGTGCACCTTGGGTCAGATCGATGGAGTTCTTGACCTCACAGCGCAAAGGAACCCCTGCGGGGGAGGCGAAGATGTCCTCGTACTTCTCCGCGACCTTTTCCATCTGTATTTTTCGTGCAAAGGGGCCTTGTCTAGAGCTCGTGGCCACCGTATTATTCTTTCCTTGAGGGCGTATCATCAAGAAAATAGATTTACCGGTTTTGGAAATGAGCTTATTGCATTGTTTTGCAGTAACCAAAGAGATGGTGGTAGGTGGTGCTACCTCTGGTATCTTGTACAACTTATTTCCCAAAGTAACAATAACAGCACAAGGCCTTCATTCATACACAACATGTCGCTTCCACAAGTATGGTTGTCCTAATAATACATCACAAACTTCAAGGGGATAAATCTCACATAATACCTTATCCATGAAGGGCTTGATGTTGTATGGAAGGTGACAATGTTGGCTCACACGAAGATCACGTCCTTAGTGAAGCCACCCGATGGTGTATGGTTGTGGATGTACTATGGTCGGTAAGCCCAACCACTTCACAACCCCTGCCGAAATGAAGTTCTTTCGGCTCTCGCTATCAACAATGAACTGAAGCAGGGAGCCCTTTACCCACATCTCGGAGTGGAAGATATGCTCCTCCTCCTCTGGATCTTCACGTTCTTCATTCTGTATCTTTGTGTTGGTAACGGTGGCATTGGGCTCTGCATCAATAATCTGCTTCCCTTTTTCATTCCCCTTGTCGGGTTCTCACCCAGAGTTAGAACATGCATCTGATTCTAAAACCCTTAGCTTGACCATGAGTGACTGCTTGGTCCAACACTCACTTGTGTTGTGAGTGGAACTCTTATGGAACTCACACCACTTTCTCCTATCCTTTTTTGGCTTCACGACGTTGTTATTTTCTTGCAGCTTTGTTGGGTTGTCTTGGGCTACTCTACCTTGGCTTTGTCCTTTGTTCTACGGTTTGGGGGAACCTTTCCCTTGCTTCAGATTCCCAGATCCAAACTCTCACTTGCTCTCTTTAAACTTTTTCTCAACCTTGATGGCATATCAGTATGCTGAGCGAGGAGATGTTTAGGAATTCTATTTCTTCCTCGATGTACTTGTGGAGGCATCCGTGGTATTTGAGTACCAAATTCTCCTTTGAATCCTTGATACCCAACTTTGTGCAAAGGGTATGGAAAATATTGGTAAACTCTAGCACGTCTTGGTCCCTTCCCTACTGTAGCATGGTCCACTTTATGTATTAATCTCATAGCTTTCGACAAGGTAGTACTGCTCCTTGATGGCACCCTAGAATGAATTCCAAGTGGGTGTGGTGGAACATTGTGAGCCTATACTTTCATCCATCTACTCACAGTAGGTTTCCCACGAGTCCTTGACGTGGGGGGCTGCTTTGAGAAGAGTGAAAAATAATCTTTTCCCGACTCGAAAATTCATGAAAAGAAAAATAACCCTCTAGCAGATTTAACCATTTATCGACAACATCTGCGTCATCTGACCCTCGAATATGGGGATTTCAAAATTAGCTTGTACCTTAAACGGTGTAGCATTTCGAGAGTAGCTGTTGGAAGCCAATGCGTCGCCCCATGGGTAGCGGTTATAGACATATTTTGGAACTGCAACCCCAATCATATATGTCCATAAACCAAGGGCTTCTAAGTCCCTAAAAGTCTTGTTTCATACCCTAAAGGAACAAGGTCAGCTGATTAGATCATCTCCTAGAAGTTCTCCATAGAAAACTGCTCAGAATTGGTCAAAACTAGACCATACAGACTCCTCAGTGCAAAGGGTGCAATGCATCTCACCTGCCACATGCAAAAAGTGCGATGCATACTGAAAATCCCTTCTATAGGGTGCGATGGGCGAGAGTAGACAAATAGTAGAGACAGTTTGTGAGGTGGATGATCATGGAATCTTCCAGAAACTTCTCCTGTGACACTTGCCTCTCTGAATTTGCTGAGGGATGAGTAAGAGATCATGAATCTCCAAGTGGAATCAAGAACTATCACAGAGAAGACACTAATCAAAATCCAAGAAGTTGACTCACCCCCCTGCAATCATCTATATATGGATCCCTCATCCCAGAGATCCAAAGGCTGGAATCTCGTATCTTGTAAGGAAGTGTTGTTGGTTTCCTGTTGGAACATCATAGTGTTGGGTGATCTAATCTTTTCATGAGGTGAAGAAGGGCCTTCATGCTGGGAGGATGACACTGGGTTAGATCAATGGTTTGTAATCCTCTCTTGCAATCTTTATATCAATAAAGCTATTCGCGTTTTCCTCCACATTCTAATATGTCTGATAATATATGCATTTGTGTGGTCAATATATATCTGGTCCTATATTGTTTATGATTGTAGATCTCTGCACTTTGAAGGTATTATGCTACTTTGACTTTACAAGTACTCTTTGAAACGGAGTAATCAAGGAAGGAGTGACAAAGATCCGTCGGAGGGGAGAAGAAACAAGCAGGGAACCAAATGAAAGATTGAGGTTGGTATTCTTTGCTCCTCTCCTATCTACTTCTGAAAATGAAAGTAACTTTAATCTGTTTGTTTATAAGATAGCTACCCATCTTAGTGGGACTAGAAGCTTTGCATAGACGCTAGATTTCTAGATAACAAAATGGTGACTCTCTTGGGGAGCGGATATATTTTTTGCTTGTCTATATTTTCTTACTTTATAAATGACAGACGGAGCCTAAAGTCAAGCTAGCTAGCCTTCGAACTACATTAGTGCAAAGTAGATCAATGCTGCTTTATTCTATCTCCGTGTTTTGTTTATAAACTGAACAATTGATTTGCAAACATCCTAATTTCCCTGGTGGTGGCTAAAGTAGCCTCATTAGATCAGCCCCTGTAATTTGCATTTACTGACTATCATTATCTTGGCTTAAATCCCTGAACTAAGCTGCACACTGTAACGAAGAACCAAGTTTAAGTCTCGTCCCTGGACCATCGCACCTTCTCCTCTTGGGAATCTGGATGCATCACACCTCGCGTGTGCAGTAGGTGAGATGCATCGCTCTTTCCCTGTGTTATGGGTGTGATGATCAGATAAGACTTCTTTTGCTTCGAGATTTTGGTTTTTTGTTCACTCTCTTCAGTCAGGAGTTTTTTGTCTGTGGCTAGTATACCACTGTGGAAACTCCCTTCCTTTGCATCATTCAGCCTCCATTGTACAAAGAACTGTAAATGTTTTTATGCATTGTTCGCCATTTACGGTCCTCCTTTACAAAGAAGTAGTGTAATCAAACTATCGTCTTTTTATTTGGAAGTGTCGTAAGTGTCGTTTTCAGTCAAGGAAAAGAATCCTACTATTCTTGATGGTCAATTACACTATTACTCTTGTATTTGATTTGAATTAATAGTTTTTCAAGTGTCGAAAACAATTTTCAATTCAGAATCGCAAAGTGTCTTCATTATCTTCTTTTCGTCTTTTGAAGGGAAAATCGTTAGTACTCTCACTTGAAACGATTCAGATTTATACTTAGCATTCTTTTCGTCATTCACACATTACGAAAGTGAAAACAAATACATGCATGTGCATTTTCATTTAGACTGCTTGTTGATTTTGATTTAGGAAAGTGCATCTAGTGTGTGCTCTCTGCTGTATGTTGAAAGAATCTCGCTTCTCTTTCCTTAGTAGCTAGGATTTTCGTTGGAAAAAGAAGATTAAATGACTCCTTATCATCTTAGATTGCATTTTTGGAATTGTATATCTACATCATGCGGTGAAACTCAAAGGAAAACGTCTTAAGAAAGATCAACTAAAAAATAAATTCAATGAACATAAAAACAGTATGGAACCTAACGCACAACATTTAGAAGTCTAGGCTAGAGATGTATTATGGCATCGTAAAGCCTTGTAACTATCGCTTTCATTGTAGGTTGGGTGATTCCTCCTCTTTGATATGGCAAGTGCCAATATGAGCTTGTGCT
Source organism: Pinus taeda (assembly GCA_000404065.3). NCBI lineage: Eukaryota > Viridiplantae > Streptophyta > Pinopsida > Pinales > Pinaceae > Pinus > Pinus taeda. The sequence goes on from APFE031294206.1 coordinate 9,451, forward strand.
CCCACATACCATTGAATATATATTGGGAGACCATAATAGGTTATATCCTTTATCCTTAGGAATCTGTGTCTACTACCCTATCAATCGCAATGCACAGAACACAACATTCAGGAAGATTGATTTCCGTACCGTAAAAAGTATTCTACAGTTTTGCAATTGGTTTGGTAATCCCTCTGTCTAGATTTCCAGAGTAGTCTCTTTCATTCCTTTTTAGACTCCTTAAATGAGAATGTCCCTCTCAGCACTTGTCACTTCAAGCTCATTAAAAATCGAAGGCAAATAGAGTCATATTTAGATTTTTGTTGACTCTTAAAAATTGAAAAAGCAAGTTGTGTCAAAGAGTCATAAAATTTATTTTAATCAGAATAACGTCACTATTCCCTCACTCATCTTAGGTTGAGGAAAATGGAGTCCACTAACCAAGTATTTCCCCTTGGAGGAAATCCTAGTCCGTTCTCCTCTTGGGGAGATGTCGGTGCACCTCATATGGCCACATTGTCCCTCCCAGGACTGACAATCAGCTTTCCAATATGGCTCTTCTCGACCTCTGTCGTTCAAAACACCACGATTCCTGAGCAATCAAGTCAACAACTAAATAATACTAGAGTTACCCCCCAACCTTCTGCTTCACTTGTTTCTCCCTCGCCTCCTTCCTCTTCACTTGGTGAAAATGGTAAAGCTAAAAACCAAGTAACTGAGAAGAAGAAGAAAGGAGAAGGAGAAGGGGAAGAAAAAGAAGGAGCCAAAGGCAAAAAGGGGTAACCGTGCATCATCTGACGAAAATCCACACACTGCACCATCCAAACCCAAATCTCCATGTGTCATTTGCAAAGAGGACCACTATCATCGAGATGTACCATTTCAAATCATTGTACAAGCTTATAGAATGATAATGGTCGGTACCATCATAGATGAAGGGGATTCTATGAGTATCCTTTCCTGAACTACTTGGAAAGCCCTTGGTTCGCCATCGCTTCTACCTGAGATGTGAAACCTAATAGGCTTTGACAAAGGAACAAGTCGACCATTAGGGATCCTTCCAATTTTGCCTATAACTTTGAGAGGGAAAACCGTGTATTTGAACGTAATGGTAGTCCGATGACCTTTATATTATAATCTGCTCCTTGGGCATGACTCTACTTATAGCATGGGAGCCATTGTCTCCTCACTCTTTCGAGTAATGTGTTTTCCGCATGAAGGCCAAGTGGTCTAGCTCGTGGACCAGCTTTCATTCCGCGGCTCACACATAGCTAATAGTAAAATGCCATCCCTAACTGGTCTTTTCACGGAAGGAATGTCTCATCAATCTCGAGTCCGTCCACCTGAAGAGCGTGAGTAATTCGGTGGCCATGACTGAAACCCAGGGGGCATGCACCTTGGTCTACTTTGGCAGGGAAACTTTAGGTATATGGTAGGTTTCCGTGAAGGATATATGGCTAGTGTGACACCCGTCCATTTAGGAAAATGGGAATAGAAGAGAATAAGATTCCCTCGTCAAGGTTAGGTGGTTGGAGCTAGAATCACCTTTGTTCAAATGGACTGAGCTGGGAAGTGTTTCTGTCTACTACGCAGATGGAAACTATCTTGCAAATGCAAGAACTTCTATATGGTAGCCTAGAAACTCTATTTCACTATACTTGGGGGCATGCAAACCATTTTGCATGCAAGTGAAGAGCGACCATTTATTTTCTTAATTTGTAGATTCTCGACCCTTTAAACTCATAGGATTGTTCGTTCCTAGCTCACATAAAGAAAGGATACGGAGCAAAGCTTCGAGTGGTGCAAGCTCCATAAAAATGGAACCTATCAATGAGACATCCTTATTATACAACTAGCATGAGTAGTTTTTATGCAAAGTTCAATCTTGTTAAAAATTAAACCTAAGCGATGAGCAAATGTTCCCCCAAAGTTTAAGCTCATTAAAAAACAAACCAACCTATGGTAAATAAGCATTCCGAATGCATTATCATCAGATTTTGAGCCCTGGTCGTGTTCTTACCATCACCTCCACTCTATTTTAGCCGATCATACGCCTCCATTTGATTGTTTACCCTTTTTAGGAACAACTATGACGAGTGATTCTGTTAGCCATTCTTGTGACATTGTCGTGATTGGAAAATTCCAAACCTTAGCTAGAATCAGGTGCTACTCGAAAATATCACTCATTCCTCAAAAAATGAGTCTCTTTTCATCTGAGTCGTAAAATATGAAAATATTCCCGAGCAATTAGCCTCTTTATCTCGTTAAAGCTATCACAAGTGCTATCCCTCCTCTAGATTTTAATCTTTTTATTATTACACAAAAATATCGAGCGCTTGTCTTTTTCGGCTCATTAAAATTATCAAATATTTTTCGGACTTAGGGGATTATATGACGAAAAAGGATTACTAGAGTTTCCTTTCCATCCCTTTTCAAACTCTCTAAAATTGAAAAAGGACCGAGTTTTCTTTGTCGTTAAACTCATTAAAACCAATAGCGACAAAGTTGTCCATAGAGACAAGAACAAGTTTCATTGTTGCTAGGCTCATTAAAACATAATGATGGTTTTGCTTGAAGGGAAAATTATAGAACAAGAACATGTTATCCTCCTCAAGCTTGATAAAAAATAAAGAGGTACTAGTCAGCAATGACTGGGGAAAAATTCAGGAAGAAAACTTGAACAAAATTTATTGGTAGCGACTCACTCTCGAACATGACACTTTCACTCCATCACCATGATTGAGTCGGGTTGGGTTATTCCTTTCACCAGTCATAATACCATTGGTCCGTCATACGATCCATATTTGGGGTTAATCATACCAATCCATTTCAGTGTTGCCTATATGTTCAAGAGAAGTCGATCAGAGAATTCACCAACCCAGCTTGTGTCTCATCCGCTGGAATACTTTCGCCCTTCATTCTTTTGTGAGCACCACCCTGAACCCTATATCATTAGATTGTTTTCACCTTTGCAAAATCATTCGCTTCGTTCCATGTCGTAGATGTGGGATTCATTAAGGCCCTCCTATGATGGGTTACTTCTTGTCGACGATAGCTCATTATCCAAGAAGTCGATCTAGGAAGAACCTTTTGAGTACTTTGAAGCTTGCATGCCTCAATGGCAAGTTTCTCACTTCCAGCGATAGGTTTACATCAATGGCCTTTGACTGAAAGATTTTGCGTGGTGTGCGATGCCAAGTCCCATTTTCACACCATGAAAATTGTACTGTATTACCTTGAGGGTCATCATCATTATCGGTGATTCCTCTCATGCCTGTTAACAACTTACATCATTGGCTGGTAATCAGGTGATGTATTTCCATGTTCGACTCCAGAACATTTTTCACATGGACCGACTTGTACTTCGGGCGAAGATTGGATGAGTTTGAAGACCCCAGATCTAGTTTCACCCATTCGGGCTACAATATATTCAAGAAAATAAAGACATCAAATGCACATCATTGCTGCACAGATGATCATTCGAATCAAAGGATGATGGCTCTATCAGAATCATCAGTCTGCCACACAGACGGTTGTCTATCATATGTACATGAAAATGAATTTATAAAGCTGAGCATGGGAATGCCCCCCTCAACTAGATCATGAAAATGTTATGAAGATAATGTGTTGTATTATACCTTATTACATGTCGCCTTCTAGTTCGAAAAACCTTGGATTCTCATGATAAAGCATTTCACTCGACATCAAAAGATTTTCAACCTCATGCTTTAGGGGGCAACTGTTATAGAAATATTTGGGAATTGCAACCCCAATCATATATGTCCATAAACCAAGGGCTTCTAAGTCCCTAAAAATGTTGTTTCATACCCTAAAGTAACAAGGTCAGCTGATTACATCATCTCCCAGAAGTTCTCCACAAAAAACTGCTTAGAACTGGTCAAAACTAGACCATACAGACTACTTAGTCCAAAGGGTGTGATATATCTCACATGCGACATGCAAAAAGTGTGATGAATACTAAAACTCCCTTCTGTAGGGTACGATGGGTTAGGGTAGATAAATGGCAGAGACAATTTGTGAGGTGGATGATGATGGAATCTTCCAGAAACTTCTCTTGTGACACTTGCGTCTTTGAATTCGCCCAGGGATGAGTAAGAGATCATGAATCTCCAAGTGGAATCAAGAACTATCAAAGAGAGGACACTAATCAAAATCCGAGAAGCTCACTCACCCCTTGTAATCATCTATATATGGATCCCTCATCCGAGAGATCCAAAGGCTGGAATCTTGTATCTTGTAAGGAAGTGTTGTTGGTTTCCTGGTGGAACATCATAGTGTTGGGTGATCTAAGGTTTTCATGAGGTGAAGAAGGACTTTCATGCTGGGAGGATGACATTGGGTTAGATCAATGGGT
>APFE031294207.1:0-14248 GCA_000404065.3 Pinus taeda
AGCCAAGTTTCACTCTCAGGCCCCTGGTTCTCTAGGTATCGGCCTCATCACCTCTCCCCCTCCTCTAAAGACAAGTATAGGCAAACCCTCCTCCCTATACAAAGCTAAGCTACAATCTGGGGAAGATATTGTTTCGGGAAAAAAACATGCCATCGATTGGGTACTTAGAGCAATCAATACCCAAGAGCCCCCTCCTCCATGAAATTTTTCTCCTTCAATTGTAGAGGGTTGGCTAGCCCTGAAAAAAAATTAGCCATGAGGAGACTGCTCTCAGCAAAACTCATTGATATTCTTTTTCTACAAGAAACCGTAGGCCAAGGTTGTGTCATTACCCACCTCCTGGAATCCTAGTTGCCTGGATGGTCTTTCCATACCCTAGATGCATCAGGGAGGTCAGGGGGTCTTGCGCAAGGGGTAAAAAATCGATCTATCAAAATTTGTAATGTGTGGTGGAATTCGGGCCACCTAGGAGCTGATATATATTCCTCATAGCTTGATATTGAGCTCAAGATCATAAACATTTATGTTCCCTATCACAACAGGGAGGAATATTGGAGCAGACTGCTAGACTCTCACATTCTTCAAAAGGACAATCTCGTTCTGGATGGGGATCTAAACTTCTCCATCGACTTTGCAGAATCATGGGGACACAATGCCCAAAGGGATATCCTCTCAGATTTTTTCAAGGCTAATTTGGAGGATCATAATCTCATAGACATCCCCTCCCCAAAAATATTTCCCACTTGGAGGAACAACAGATTAGGAGCGGGCAATCTCTCTAGAAGACTAGATAGATTTCTCATTAAGGAGCATATGCTAACCTTGGGGTAGAGATATAGATAGTGGATGGGCTCTTGTGGAATATCAGACCATAGGCCGATCTATTTGGAAATCAAATGAGGTATGAACAAACCAAGAGGTCCTTTCAAATTTAATGTAGCATGGTTGAGGACGCTAAATATATCCAAGTAGTAACAAATTACTGGGGGACTCATCCCCTAGCGGCAAAAAGGACTATATCAGAAGGATTTGCACAAAAACTAAAAGAAATGAAGAGCCTCTCCAAGAAATGGGCTCATAAGAAAATAACACAGGAAGATCATACTCTTAAACAAACTGAAGAATCCATTGAGAAGTATGAAAATGACCATGAGGGGATCTTCTTCTCCCCTGAACACAAAGAGCAGATAACCTCTCTGCTGGCTAAGAGAAACCAGATTCTGAAGGATAGAGAAGAGAGTTGGAGATTGAGAAGAAGAGCCATCTAGATTAAGGAAGGGGATAACAATACCAAGTTCTACCATAAATTTGAAAATGGGAGGAAAGCTATCAATACTATTTGGCAGCTATCAGATGAACATGGAGAACCAGTGAACACCTTTCCTTGGCTGGCAGCTATGGCTTCTGCCCACTTCAGAAAAATCTATAAGTCACCACCAAATGCCACCCTAGGAGACATAATGAGGACAACCCAACTATTCCCAAGGTTTGTAGAACAAGAAGAAAGTGGGGAATTAACAAAGGAGTTCTCCCTAAGAGAACTGGAGGACACTCTGAAATGGTTTAAGTGAGATAAAAGCCCTACTCCGGATGGCTAGAACGTGGAATTATACCTGGCCTTTTTTTATACTCTAGGGGGTGACCTATTACAAATTATAGAGGAATGCAGAGCATCTGGAAGAATGTATGAGGCCAATAACTCATCCTTTATCGCCATTATTCCCAAATCAGACAATCCCACATCCTTCAATGATTTTCGGCCTATATCCTTATGTAATTGTATCTACAAGATAATCTCCAAGATTATAACAAATTGACTCTGACCAATCTTATCCAACCATATCTCAGCTGAACTATTTGCATTTTTACAGAATAGAAAAATACATGAAGTGGTCGGAACGACACAAGAGATTCTATGTTCTATCTAGACCCACAAGATAAAGGGTATGTCCTGAAAGTTGACCTCTTGAAAGCCTTTGATAGATTCAATTGGCTATACATCAGAATGCTCTTAACACACTTGGGTTTTCCATATGGATTCATAAAATGGATTATGAGCTATATCAGTCATGTAATATTTAACATTCTTGTAAATGGTGCGGCCTCTCCTTTCTCCCACTTCGAAAGAGGCCTCAGGCAAGGATGCCCATTGTCTCCACTCCTCTTCTTACTCATTATGGAAGGTCTCAGTTGTTTGATAAAGGAGGAACATCAAAGAGGTATACTAAGGGGGATCCGCATCACTGAAGGATGCACATTAACACACTTGCTCTTTGTGGACGATGTGCTACTTTTCCTAAATGGGAGTATAGGTGATGTGACTACACTTCTCAATTCCTTCACTATATTCCTAGCAACCACTGGCATGTTGGTTAACAATGAAAAATACCCTATAACGGATATAGGATGCACACCATATGAGATTTAGTATGTCGTGAGAAGATTCCCCTATAACCTACTACAGCTGGAAGAGGGATTAAAATATTTGGGTTATAGATTAAAACCACATGGTTATAAGAATGTTGATTGGATCTAGCTCATAACCAAATTGGAGAAAAGGATAAACATCTGGTATCTAAAATATTTATCAAGAGCAAGAAGACTAATACTCATAAAAGTAGTGTTGGAAGCAACTCCAGTATATTGGATGTCTTTAGCATGGATTCCTAAAGGAATATTGTCCAGAATTAAAAACCTATGTTGCAGATTCCTGTGGAGAGGGAATCAGCCTGGAAGGATTTTTGCCTGGTCAAATTGGGGCTCTTTGGCACTCCTAAAGAAGTGGGGAGGATGAGGTATCAAAAGACTAGACTCTTTCTCCATAGCCATGGCGACCAAACTAGGATGGCAGCTAGTCACATTACATAGCCTGTGGACTAAGGTGGCCACATCTAAATACATAGCTCCTTTAAATCTTATGGACTGGATTCGACAACCTCAGTGGACACAAGCTAGAAAATCGAACATATGGAAATCAGTCCTACAAGCTATGCCCCTTATCATGGATGGACTCACATGGAGAGTGAAGTCGGGAGAAGCTGTTAAAATAGGGATAGACCCATGGATTAGATGATGGAACGCTCACAGACTCCCACAGGAGCTCAAAACATACCTCACTTCCAGAGGGATCACACACCTTAACCAAATAGCAGACAATGACCGGTCTACATTTTTGCAACAAGCATGGAAATTTGGGAGGACATTACAGATCCCTCGACAATGGCAACAACATTGGAAAGAATACACGGAGGCACTCACGGAATCCCATATCAGGAAACAGGAAGGGGAGGATGAGCTAATCTGGGCACATGCGAAGCATGGAAGATACTCCCCGAAGGAGGGATACATAACTATTATGTACTCACTAAAACCACTGTAGTGTGAACCGTGGTGGAGAAGTATATGGGAACTAAAAGCACCCACCACGTCCAGGCTCCTCATGTGGACTATTCTGTATCACAAAATCCCAACAAGAGAAAATTTGATCAAGAGATATTTTCATGGACCCTTTTGGTGCGGCCTTTGCAAAGCCAACAATGAATCTGGGAATCATCTCTTTCTTACTTGCCCATACACAAAGGAGCTATGGAATACTATTCATTCTCATATATCTTCACTCCTTAGGTGGAAGGGAACAACTGTGTAGGAAGCCTGGGAGGGTTGGTGGTCCACTATATCTTCGGAAAAAAATAAAAATAAAAATAAAATAAAATCATCCCTTTACTTACTTGCTAGGCCATTTGGATTGTCTGAAATAGAATAATATTTCAAAATCCCCCCCCCCCACTGGCTGGACATCACTGCACAAATCCTAGCAGACTACCAACAGATTCCAGAGGACGAAACATATCCCAATCCCAAGCATATCATACCCGAGAGCATAAACCAATCTCACCCCTGGGCATAGTTTGATGGCTCAGCTCAAGACATTGGATGTGGGGGAGGAGATGTCCTCCATATTACAACAAATCATATTTACAAAATCCAAATGGGTTTGGGTAGAGGGACGAACAATTTTGCTGAGCTCTTAGCAACAAAATACACCATCCATTTTTCTTTGGAAAAACAATCCAGAAACTTACAGATATTTGGAGATTCAAAAATTATATGCAATTGGATAAACAAAGTTACAAATTGTCATGCTTTTTCTCTGAGACACATCATGGAAGAAATTTTCAGACTCATAAATTTATTTGACACATTTAGTTGTCAACATATATACAGGGAACTAAACACAGCTGCCGATCTATTATCGAAGGAAGGAGCGCAAAGGCCTATAGGAACTTGGAGCATACTCGAGAAAACTGATGGAACCTTCCATTAGTATTATCATAGACCTCTTGTAGAAATATCAGATTAGTAAAGCTTAATGGGAGCTGGACATAAAGTTTTGCTATATATTTTTGTTGTCTTTATATAAATGTTATATGAAGTTTTTATCAAGTAGTTTTACACAAGACAATTATTTTTTGATACTCTCTACGTAGAGTAAGTACATAAATCATTTTGAAAATCGTAGCTCAAAGCAGTGTCACCCTGGGTGGAGTACACATCTCTCTATTTTGAATACTCAACAGGATAGGCTTCTAGCCCTAGTATGGTATATGCCACTGGCATTTGCAAAATGTAATTTTCCTCATTAATGAAAATTATGACTTTTTCCAAGGGGAAAAAATAAATAAATAAATAAATAAAAATGAATGGTTTGTAATAATATATACATATAATTCTACAAAATCATTTTATATAATTAGGAATATTACCTTTTGAACAATTATTTTATGTTGTTGTATGTTTTTTCTATTACAAGTCAGAGATGTTTCATTGATCATTGCTCTGGAAACGCTTCCTATAGTTTAGATATAATTTGGTTCTTAGAATTATTGGATTGATTTTTGCATTGTAAGTGGAAATTACGTCTATATGTTCATTCCACTAGATCGATCATAGTTCTGTAAACAAATTCTCCCCTTTCATAAATATCCAGCACCACTCCATATGAGCTAAGGACCAATTCATCGTCATTTACATGTTCCATAATTTTTTTCTTAAAACGACATTGGTATTTTCTTTCGTTGTTGCTCCCTGTAGAATATTAAACATATATGAATTACTATTTTGTTTGAAATGTGTTATCTAATATTCTTAAGTATATTATTAATTAAAATTCAAAAAAAAAATCATTCACTTAATTCATCATTCTACATTTTATATCAAGTTTTTACGCTCTTCTACACTTAAATTAGAAATAATCTTATAGGCCTTATTCATTTTGTGGCTCTGCATGACAGACAGTAACCAATACACATTATTTAAATTTGCATATAGTTCAAACATATTAATTTTGTTAAGAATTTACAAAGAAATTGTCTTTTCTATATTTTTTGATGTGTTATCATTATGTCGATCAATATTTTTGTTACTTGAGACTTTCTGAGACATTTTTTTATCAATATACAACTTGTATCATTCAATACAAAAGGTATTAAATACATTTCACAAATAAATCAAATATTTTTCAGCAAGCAAAAACTTTGGTAACCCGTGCTTTTATCTGAATCAATGCACCAGTGCATTTAATTGTTTAGCATAGTCATGGAAAATTAATTTTAAATTATGATGATGCAATTTATAAGGCTAAACACACTGCAATGATCTGATGGTGCTATTTGGAAGAAGCACGTAGATGTGTTATATTACACTGATAGCAACAATGAGTAGATAGGACATAAACAAAGGTGTTATAATATATCGGTGCATTGTATTACTCAGGGAGCACTATTGCATTATATTACAGAGGGCCCACCACGGAATAGCCGTTTTAAAAAAAACGGAAAGGCTAATATGGTTTGGATCTAATTCAATAAGTGATTCTCTACTTTACATGTCAAATGCCTATATATAGTAAGTACACAAACCCATTAATTCTAAAATGCCTAGATTGGAAAACTTTGATTGTGAAATGGTAGAGGAAGTTAAACCCTAAGATGAAATTTTGCAGTAACAATCAAGGGTTTAAGGTAAGTATTGATTTTTTTTTAATTTTATTTAAATTTAAATAGAAATAGAGATCATAAGTATTTTTACTAGTAAAATCTATAGTAATTTTTTGTAAAACAACTTAAAATATACAAAAATGAAACATTGAGTTGTTATAAAGAAATATTAGCAATTACTCACAAACTTTGAAATCAAGTCTTTTCTTCCTTGTCATCTTGTTTTATGTGTTGATTGAGTTCCATCTTGTTTCTTTCTACAAGAAAATACTTGAGAATTAATATTTAATGCTAAATTATTTTTTATATGTACAAATCAATCATGATTACATACATTTGAAGTACATTATTGTTGAGATGACTCTTCATGTGATGTAATTGTGTCTATTTCTTTCCCTATCTCCTTATCCACTTTTTTGAACATTCCTACTCACATGTTTTGCATATCATCATTTGAGATTTTCATAATCTTCCTGAAAAATGTAATAACTATTTTTATAATGATATATGAAAACTAAATATAACAAAATTGATATTAATAAATGAATGGTTTGTAATAACATATACATACAATTCTAGAAAATCATTTTATATAATTAAGAATGTTACCTTTTGGACAATTCTTTTATGTTGTTGAATGGTTTTTCTATTGCAAGTCAGACATTTCTCATTGATCATTGCTCTGGAAACACTTCTTATAGTTTAGATATAATTTGGTTTTTAGAATCATTGGATTGATTTTTGTATTGTATGTGGAAATTAGGTCTATATGTTCGTTCCACAAGATCCATTATAGTTTTGTAAAAAGATTCCCCCCCTTTCATAAAAATCCAGCACCATTCCATATGAGCTAAGGACCAATTCATCGTAGTTTACATGTTCTATAATTTTTCTTTTCTTAGAACAACATTGATCTTTTCTTATTAGCTAAAAATAAATAAAAATAAAAAATAAAAATCATTCACCTAATTTATCATTATGTAATTTTTATATCAAGTTTTTACGCTCTTCCACACTTAGATTAGAAATAATCTTATCTGCCTTGTTCATTTTGTGGTTGTGCATGACACACACCAACCAATACACATTAGTTAAACTTACATATGGTTCAAACATATTAATTTTGTTAAGGATTTACAAAGAAATTGTCTTTTCTGTATCTTTCTACGTGTTATCATTATGTCAATCAATATTTTTGTTACTTGAGACCTTTTATGACATTTTTTATCAATATACAACTTGTACCATTCAATACAAAATCCATTAAATATATTTTACAAATAAATCAAATAATTTTCAGCAAAAGAAACTTTGGTAACCGATGCTTTTATTTGAATCAATGCACCAGTGCATTTAATTGTTTAGCATAGTCATGGAAAATTAATTTTTAAAATTAATTTTAAATTATGGTGGTGCAATTTGTGAGGCTAAACACACTGCAATGATTTAATGGTGCTATTTGGAAGAAACACGTCGATGTGTTATATTGCACTCATAGCAACGATGAGAAAACTAGACAGAAACAAAGGTGTTATAATATATTGGTGCATTGTATTACTCAAGGAGCACTATTACATTATATTACAGAGGGCGCACCATGGAATAGTCATTTAAAAAAAAACGGAAGGGCCGATATGGTTTGGATCTAATCCAATAAATGATTCTCTACTTTACATGTCAAACACCCTATATATAATAAGTACACAAACCCATTAATTATAAAATTCCTAGATTGGAAAACCTTGATTGTGAAGTGGTAGAGGAAGTTAAACCCTAGGGTGAAATTTTGCAGTAAGAATCAAGGGTTTAAGGTAAGTATTGAATTTTTTTATTTTTTAATTTTAATTACACCATAATGCGTTTCCCTTTGAAATGAACTCTCCTCTAATTCTTGTTGTCCTAACTATGCACCATCAAATTAGGTGTTAGACGATTGAAGTCTTTCTCTACGTTGATCTCATAACTGACTCCAAACTACTCCTTACTTCTCAATCATTAATAGAATCCAAACACATCCCCGATAAGATGTTTCTCTCCATTGATCTCATAATTTACTCCAACTTACTCCTTATCGCTCAATCATTAATAGAATCCAACGCGCTCTTTCTTTCATTTAGCCAAAGTGGCTCAAAGTGGAATTGTATCTTCTCCTTCTTTTGAGGATGGATTGAAATGAGATCCAGTTTAAAGCAGCATAAATCATGTGTGGCATCCAAGACTTGTCGCATGAGGGATTTATTTGTCCCAAACCAAAGCATCATCTCTGGTGTATAATGACAAAATCTAGGGTAATATGAATGCGGATCAACATTCCAGGTTCTTATTCATTTTCTTTTGCTAATTTCCAGATCCTATCAAAGGAAAATGTATGTGTTCTTTCATCTCGAGTCACAGGTGCGTTGTGTGTAATGCATAGGTGCTCACATCTATCATTCCTTCATATTGTTGTTTTGTTGAAATGGTTTTGCAAAAATTATTTCCTTCATATTGTGTTTTGTTGAAATGGTTTTGCAAAAATTCTTTTCGTACATTCTGTGCTCTGCCTTCTTTAACTACATACATTGCAATTGATTTGGGTGTGCAGGGTCTTGACATAATCTAGTCTCTTGGTGGATAAGCAAAGGGTGGTTGTAAAAGTGAGAGCCTGCATTATTAGAAAGAGTACTGAGCATATTTTTGCATTGATACTTCAATTAACTGGTGATCTAACCCAAATGTTAACGAATTTATATAGTGGTTCAGTATGAACAAGACTTGGAGTTTTAACTACATACATTGCAATTGATTTGGGTGTGCAGGGTCTTGACGCAATCTAGTCTCTTGGTGGATAAGCAAAGGGTGGTTGTAAAAGTGAGAGCCTGTGTTATTAGAAAGAGTATTGAGCATATTTTTGCATTGATACTTCAATTAACTGGTGATCTAACCCAAATGTTAACGAATGTATATAGTGGTTCAGTATGAACAAGACTTGGAGTTTTAGTGTAGGTTTTAACTTTGTATAACTACCAGTAGTAATTCTCTGCAAATGTGATTGCCCTAGGACCTCTTGTTAACTCTGCCAATTGTAAACTATCATGAAAAGATTAACATAATACTGAATTTAAATAACTCTGCCAGTTGTAAACTATCATGAAAAGATTAACATAATACTGAATTTAAATATTTTTTATGGTTAATAGACAGTTATCCATCATGATAGCTAGCATACAATTACTCATCACCATCACTTTCCAAAAATAAAATGAGAAGACAATGTTTAAATCTCACATGAAACAAGGATGAAAATATTCACAAAATAGATGGCATTATTCTAAAAATGCAGCATTCTATTCGATAGAAAACCCACTCAGTCCCTCATGTTTTCAGAAAAAGCCGCTAGTATTTAAGTGCAAGCCGCCATGCAACAGTCATTTATTTAAAAACCAATTATCTCCGTTGGTTTAAAAGCTAGCCAACAGTTATCCCTCACGATCATCTTGAGAAAATAATAAAGTAACAATTAAATCTTGTTAACTGCATTACAGAGAGGATATTATTAAAAAAAAGATGGCATTATTCTGAAAACTTAAATGTCTACTCTACTTCAATTTCCATTAAAATCATCGGCTCCCTCCACGTTTATTGAGAGAAATAAGCCACTCTCAATCCTGACACAATGATGAGATTATTTTTGGAGAAACAACATTATTGTAAAAATTCAGCTACAGACTTCACTTCATTTCATAGGAAAAGCAACCCCTTCTTCCATGTTTTTAAGGTAAGAAAAGTAGCCACCCACTAAATCGTGGCCACCCTGCAATGGTTGTTAATTAGATAAACAATAATGTTAATCTATTTTAAAATCATTTCACATTGTTTTTAGATTGCAATGGTTGTTAATTAGATAAACAATAATGTTAATTTATTTTAAAATCATCTCACATTGTTTTCAGATTGAATTGTCTTCGAGTATTGTCCCCTTTTTTAACTTCATTGATGCTTTGTTCTATGACAACAAATTTTGTTTGGTTTTATTTTAATTTAATAGGTTGTTTTAATTTTTCCAGGTTACCTTAGGCATGTGATGTCCCATTTTTTAACTTCATTGATGCTTTGTTTTATGGCAACAAATTTTATTTTAATATGTTGTTTTAATTTTTCCAAGTTACGTTCGATCTCTTACGTTTCACTGGTTGAACGCATGTGATGTCTTAGTTTTCGGTGATTGAATTTTTTTTTGCATTATTCTTAATGTTTCACTAGTTGAATGCATGTGATGTCTTAGTTTTCAGTTATTGAATTCTTTTGCATTATTCTTAATATTGTCTCTCTGTGCATTTCAGTTTTTTCACTTTTTATTCTTTAAATTCCATGTTACGGATCATCTCTTAATGATAATCTCCTCAACAAAAGTGATGGAGAGAATTGGAAATTGGCACTCAACGAATTGTTGATGTTAAAAAAACAATTATTGCTCTGAGGAATTGTATAGTTGTTAGAAATTTGTAAACAATATTAAATTTTGGATTTTATTTTTATTTTTGGTATTAAAGTTATGATATTAATTTCTCTTTTTAAGTGATCATATAAAATAAATTTCAATAATTAAAATTTAGATGTTGTTAATATTGAAATGGATTATAGTAATTTATATTCTGATAGGTACAATTATGCTGAAAATGAGGAATTGGTTAATTTATTATAAATTTGTTAACAATTTAAATTTTGGATTTATTTTAATGTTTGGTATTAATTTTATGTATTAATTTTTTTTATCATTTTTTTATCTGATCAATATAATAAAAATATTCAAAATTAAATTCTGAGATGATGGTTATATTGAAACGGATTATAGTTATTTATATTTTGTTGAAGTATAAGATAAAATAACAATATGTTGAGGTAAACAATGATAAAGATAATAGTTATGTTTTTGTTGAGGAAGATAATAGTTAGTTATGCCTTACGGGGTTTCCTCTGCAACATTTGGTGCAATTGCTAATTAAATATAAATAGAAACAAATATCGTAAAATTTTTAACTAGTAAAATCTATAGTAATTTTTTGTAAAACAACTTAAAATATACAAAAACTAAATCTTAAGTTGTTATAAGGAAATATTAACAATTACTCACAAACTTTGAAATCAAGTCTTTTCTTCCTTGTCATCCTATTTTATGTGTTGAATGAGTTCCATCTTGTTTTCTTTTTTGCAAGAAAATACTTGAGAATTAATATTTAATGCTAATTTTTTTTTATATGTATAAAGTCAATCATGATTACATACATTGGAAGTATGTTGTTGTTGAGGTGGCTCCTCCTGTAATGCAATTGTGTCCATTTCTTTCACTATCTCATTATCCATTTTTTTGAACATTTCTTTCACCATCTCATTATCCACTTTTTTGAACATTCCTATTGACATGTTTCATGTATCGGTGCGTTGATCATTTGAGATTTTCATAATCTTCCTAAAAAAAGTAATAACTATTTTTATAATGACATATGAAAACTAAATATAACAAAAATGATATTAATAAATGAATGGTTTGTAATAATATATACATATAATTCTAGAAAATCATTTTATATAATTAAGGAATATTACCTTTTGAACCATTCTTTTATGTTGTTGTATGTTTTTTTCTATTGCAAGTCAGGGATGTCTCATTGATCATTGCTTTGGAAACGCGTTCTATAGTTTAGATATAATTTGGATCTTAGAATCATGGGATTGATTTTTGTATTGTAAGTGGAAATTGCGTCTATATGTTCGTTCCACTAGATCCATCATAGTTATGTAAAAAAATTCCTCCCTTTCATAAACATTCAACACCACTCCATATGAGCTAAGGATCAATTCATCTTTATTTACATGTTTTATAATTTTTCTTTTCTTAGAATGGCATTGATCTTTTCTTTCGTTGTTGCTCCCTGTAGAATATTAAACATATATGAATTAATATTTTGTGAACGTGTTATCTACTATTCTTAGTATATTATTAATTAAAATTAAAGAAAAAAATCATTCAGCTAATTCATCATTCTGCAATTTTTATATCAAATTTTTATGCTCTTCTACACTTAGATTTGAAATAATCTTATTGGCCTTGTTCATTTTGTGGCTTTTCATGACACACACCAACCAATACACATTAGTTAAACTTACATATAGTTCAAACATATTAATTTTGTTAAGAATTCACAAAGAAATTGTCTTTTTCTATATATTTTTGACATGTTATCATTCAATATTTTTGTTACTTGAGGCCTTCTGAGACAGTTTTTTATCAATATACAACTTGTACCATTCAATACAAAAGGTTTTAAATATATTTTCCAAATAAATCAAATAATTTTCAGCAAAAAAAACTTTGGTAACCGGTGCTTTTATTTGAATCAATGCACCAATGTGTTTAATTGTTTAGCATAATCATGGAAAATTAATTTTAAATTATGATGGTGCAATTTGTAAGGCTAAACACACTGCGATGATTTAATGGTCCTATTTGGAAGAAGCACCTCGATGTATTATATTACACCAAGAGCAATGATGAGCAAACTGGATAGAAACAATGATGTTATAATATATCAGTACATTGTATTACTCACGGAGCACCATTACAGAGGGCGCACTACGGAATAGTCATTTAAAAAAAACGAAGGGCCAATATGGTTTGGATCTAATTCAATAAGTGATTCTCTGCTTACCATGTTAAACACCTCTATATTAGTAAGTACACAAACCCATTAATTCTAAAATGCCTAGATTGGAAAACCATGATTGTGAAGTAGTAGAGGAAGTTAAACCCTAAAGTGAAATTTTGCAGTAAAAATCAAGTGTTTAAGGTAAGTACTGATTTTTTTTGTTTTTGTTTGTTTGTTTTTTTTAATTAAATTTAAATAGAAACAGAGATCATAAAATTTTTTACTAACAACATCTATAGTAAATTTTTTATTACACAAGGTTTTTTTTCCCTAAATTGTGAATAAATCTAATAGAAATTGTAAAATATTTTAACAATAAATTTTAAGAATTTTTTTATCCAAGGTTTTGAGTGAATCACCATATCTTTCAACTTTTGATCTTTCAACGAATTCGAATCACCATAACTTTCAACTTTTGATCTTTCAGCGGATCAAAATATTTTGCAGCTCCACAGTGCTCCCAATATGTCTCTCTTCCATATGGTCTCCTGTTAATTAAACCCAACAAAAATTGTAAATTTTTTATTAGTAAAATAAACAATAAAATTTAAAATCTTTAGTATGTAGGTTTTGAGTGAATCCTATCTGTCAACTTCTGAAGTTCTTGATATTCTGTTGCTCCAAAGTATTCTACTGTTGCACAGTGCTCCTAGTATGTCTCTGGTAAAATAATGAAATGGTGAATATTTTTTTACTATTTAAAAGACATTATGAAATTGGATTTATTGCTGCTCATTTTCTAATTTTAAAAAAGAAAAAAATTGTATTTTTTTATTCAATATCTCTGCACATCGATGCATTCAATAGTCAAGCCCACCATGCATTTATTAAAAAATCGCACCAACATTTTTAGGGCTCCAATTTTTTCAAGGCACCGACATGATACATTCTTTTTTTCCAAATGGTGATTAATTAATTTTAAGCACACATGGTGTGGTTTCCTATTTAAAAAGCATTGGTGCTCTAATTGTTATAAGAGCATTAGTTTGTGTTGAATTCATTTTCATTTTCTAAAATCTGGAAATAAGGGCTTAGCAGTGTTGTTTTTTTTAAATGCATTGGTACGTTTTTGTAGAAGAGCACCAATATGATAACATTTTTTTCAGAATGTCCAATATTGGTGCAGGTATTATTTGAATGCCCCAGTGTTATTATTTTTTTAAATGAATTGGTGCACTTTTTTCTAATAAGATCATTGATTGGGTTTAAAATTTATCCGAAATTTTAATTTGACATAAAATGGCGTATTAATCTCAAATTATTGTTTAGGATGCATCCACATGAATTACAGTAGTTCATAATATACATTTTCTCCTTAAATTTGCCTTATTGTGGATGCATCCACATGAAAAATGGTTTGAAAACTATATTGAAATTTAGATTGTGGTTATGTGGTTCTCTAGATTAATTTTAGATATGCACACAAAATTTTATTTCTGATTTTTCTCAAATGTAGGGACAAAATCTCACTAATATCAAATAACCAATTCTTCAAATTGCAACTCATTCCATATTTGTTATCAAAGTCCTTCACGGAGTTCTCCCTTTTCATCTCCACTAAGTTCA
>APFE031294217.1:17856-37563 GCA_000404065.3 Pinus taeda
ACAAGTGTAAATGACAAATCTAAGCATAGGGGTCTCATACTTATCTGAGATTCGCTATGAGGCATTATTTCCTTATCACTTTAGCTGCAGTTTCATCCATTAGGCCATAAATAGAATTTTCATTCGTATACAAGTAAAAACATGATGGGAGCCATACATAGCCACTATCATAATACATATTCATAACCAACATAATAACAACAAAAATACCAAGGAAACAACAACCACATAATCCACATATAAACTAGCATAATACTCATGAGATAACAAGGAGAAATAACCTATTATTAATGATGCAAGGCCAACCTGATATGAGACTACCATGTTCCGCCTGACCATAGAATGGTTGAGCCAAATCTCTCTTCATCCATTCACCCCAGTTCCATATTCCAATCATGAGTGTGGGACCTCATAGAACACATCAATCCAAAACCATCCAAGGCTTCCAGAGGCCATCCACCTCAACCCATCAAACAATTATTCCACCTCATAGTTAGACATCACTAAACCATCACCATATTGGTCTCTATCTAAGCCTTCCAGGGCTCCATAGAATTTTTTCCAACCAAGGCTCCAATGCTAGTAACTAAACCCACAACTGTTGTTGGGCTCTAGATTGTTTGTTCAACTAAGGCTCTAGGACTAGTAACTCAACCCACCAAGGGCTCTAGAGAATTTTTCCAACCAATGCTCTAAGAATAATAACTCAACCTAATATGTTACAGGGCTCCATAGCATTTGTCCAACCAAGGCTCCAGGAACTAGTAACTCAACCCAAGTTAAGGAAACATGAGAGCCAGCCAAAAAACAAAGAAAATGAACCCACAACACCATGGCTATCTAGGAAATGGCAATGCTAGGAAAATCCATTATCAATTGAGACAATCCTCAATGCCAATGACAAATCATAACCAAGAAGACGCATGCATGTGCCATGCATGACAGAACTAGTGAGGAAAACATACATGCAACTCGATACCTACTAGCAAAAATCGTTATAGTTGTTGATCCCGATGCCCTCTTGTGCTTTCCTGCTCTTCCTTTTCCTTCTTTCTCTAAAACCCAAGTATGCCACACTCTCCAAGAGTGCTCCAAGAAAAATCTATCAAAGATTATGAGGGAGAGAGAATAGAAGAGAGCTCCACCAAAACTAAACTGACCAAGCTTACACTGACCATGCCTACCCACTAATCCTTAGAAGCCTTTTTATTAATGAGGCCTCTATTTTATTCATTTTCCTCCTCACATGCAACATGTCACCTTTCACCTCCCTTGTCTCCTAATTTCCTTTATTTTCATAAATAAATGTGCCAAAAATACCTTTTGCCTTTTTAATGCCTTTGCCATTTCTTTCACCAGTTTCCTTAGCCATAATAATCGAAATGAACACCCACTAGGATTTTTTTCTCACCATTCATCTTGGAATACTTGTCCCATAACTATGGTCTTATATATTTTTACATGGATTTTTAATCAAGGTTGTTACAAAACCCTCCCCCTTGGGGGAACACCATACTCGGTGTAATGGCACCTAGAAACTCGAAAACTGCTGAAAACAAAACATATTGCCCATGGAGCTTTATAACATATCTAGTTGTGTATTTATAATGACCATCTGCTAAAACATAACAAACATACCATTTACTGGAGCTTTATAACTCATCTCATTATGACATTTACAATAATAACCACATTTACCCACATACGCATTTGCTTCACCCAACAAATAATCATATTGTCTATGGAGCTTTAAAAATCTATCCCAATACAATATTTACAATAATACACACATATGCACATTTACTCAACTAGCAAATAAAAGGATAAAATCTATGTATCAATCAACAATGGAATCTAGAGGCTCACACCTCCACCCTCAAAGGTAGTACCAAGATTCACCTCCTTCCCAGGAATTCCAGAATCCACTGTCAAAGTCAAAGTTGTATCCAACATCCATTGCTACACTCATGTGCCACTTGTCCTCTTAGGGAACATTTACCAACTCATTGTTCTAGGGCATACTCCCAATGTGCATCTATTTCCATCTAGTAATGCTAATGATCAAAACAATTTCATCCATGGTCTTCCCTTCTCTGCTACATAGTCCCTCGGGCAATCTGGTCACCCCCTTATATGCAGTCACTCACCTTCCAAGTTCCGATGGCACCCCCATCCTGGGCAGTCCATCACTTGGCAAGGCTTCCTCACATAGGAAAATACAAAAATCAAGGCATATCCCTGCCTTAAACCATCATACTAGTCATAGCATGCTCATGGAAACCAATGGACAGTATTGGGTACTAGTGTCCCACAATGGCCCTGCTCCTAAATACTTTACCAGCATACTGTTACCTGTTCCGATTTCTTTCGTTGATGCTACTAATTCTTGTAGTCAATTTCAACCACCCAACCGAGAATTTTCATGCTTCCTGTACTAAGCACATAACGTCCATTAAATTCAAAATAAATTGAAATAACTTCAAACCATACCTCATTGGTGGCCCGTCAATAAGGTATACTTGCAATTCTATTCACCTCCTATCACAATAAGTTAAACTAGCATTTTTTATCCAGACCATCATGTATAAACATATCACATTAGATTAGATCAAAACAAAAACATCATCGATCAAGACCATAAATCACATGTAACCATCATAAACTAGAATCATAGATCACATGTAATCATCATAGACCAGAATCATAAATCACATGCATACTAAAACTGAAATAAAATGATGATACTTATCCTTTAATTGATCCTTACTTCTTCTTTTGTTCTTTATTTCGTACACACTCCGGATCGGTTGCCACACTTGACAAAGACCCAGTGCCTTCTCCTCAACCATGTGCACATACACATAGTGTGCATTACACACATACAACCACACATGAAATACAACACCATGAAATACATGCACCCACACCTAACATACCACACATACACCTACACCCAGGGTACACCACCACACAATACATACACCTACACCTGATATAAAACACAATACATACATCTATACCTGATGTGCAATGCCACACAATACATGTACCTACACCTGGCGTACAACACAACATGATACATGTACTACTTAGAGTACAACATGATGAGTACACATCTTATGATACCACAACTAATCAATGCACATGCATAGTACCACATGTACACAACACAACACGTACGATATGCACACAATACCACATGTACACTAGTACCATATGTAAAACATGTACACAATACCAACTGTAGACTGCACCACTTGCACAACGTGTGCACAACATCACATGTACACAACGCCACTTGCACAATGTGTACACAACACCAAATGTACACTACACCACTCGTACAACATGTACACAATACCACATGTACAAAATGCCACATGCACGACATGTACACGACACCACATGTACACAACATGACATGCACAACATGCACACGACACCACATGCATACAACACTATATATACAACATGTACATGACACCGCAATATCACAAAACCATTTGTAAAATCATGCACACAACACCATATGTACAACATGCCCACAACACCATATGTACATAGCACTACATATATAACATGTACCTACCACCCTATGTACATAACGTTGCATATCCAACATGCACACAACACCCTATGCACACAACATCGCATATCCATCATGCGCACAGTACAATATGTACACAACACAACATATCCAACATGTACATAACACCATCTATACCCAGTACTACACATGAAACATTCACACAACACTATCTATACCACCTTGTACATCACATTACATAAACAACATGTACACACACTATATACACAACACTGCATATGCACAAAATCACAGATGAAACATGTACAACATATACGACATATGCACAATAGTAGTACCACACATCCAAAGCCACACTGTCTCTACCAAACAACCTTGCTTCCAGTGTCTCTCCTCCATCCATGCTTATCCTAGCATGTCGCACATCACGTTGTTTTCATTTTGCTGATGTATCTCTCAGCATTAGCTTGTCCATAACAAAAACATAGACATAGTATAATCACATAATATCAATTCATATCCACATGATACTGACCTTAGAAATATGTCAGGCTACTCTTCTCACTTGATTCCTCATGAAATAGGAATCTCTTCATGTCATTCACCTGCATAAGCAACCATTCCTCCACAAGAATGATTCCTAACAACCCTGTTCGATAAAGACATAGATACATGGATACATACTACATATACGTAAACATTAGCATAAAAAAATCATGATCTTGTCAGATAATGACATACATACACAAATATATACATATAAACATTAGCATTAAATAATCAAGATCCATGACGACCTTGTCAGACATGACATACATACATACATACATATATACATGTATAAACATCAGAATAATCATGATCATAACATAATTACCAGATAACATAAAGTCAAGGTTAAGAGAACTCCCTTTATGTGCGCAACACATGAGCAACATCAAGAACAACAATTCCCAACATAGCCAAGGCATATGGCACCTCAAATCCACTCACCTTACATTTTCCATGATTATCTTGCCATCATCCATTTACACCAATGGACCCAACCAGTCTAATTGGATGTCATACTCTTTCCTTCAACTTCCCTTATACGTGCACCAAGCTTCATCCAGGTCTTACATTACTCATTGGGTTTCATTCAACTCTCCCTGAGCCCCATTAAATTTCCTCTTTTGCAACCAATTCCCAAGACTCAAAACTTAAAAGGCAAGCACAAGAAAAAAACAAGAAGAAAAAACATGAAAACCAATAACAATATGAAACCACAAACAAAGTGGTATAGCCATACACTAGACATAAACAAAACCTCCAATCAAGCTCAACAAATCACAAAAGACCAAAAGCACAAGACTAGCAACAAACACCATGACTCAATCCCCATGGTTCCCAATGAAAGCTCAACCCGAGCCTTCTTCAAGGTTTCATGGAAATTTATTTTCCATGTAATCCCTTGCATCATACTACCATCAACACATAATTTCGGTGCTTAAATAAACATTGCAATACACCAGTTAGCTTACCCTGTTATACCAAGCATGTTGCCTTGTATCTGAACACGTCCATGCCATCTCTCAAGGGTCTCCAATTCCCTTGACGAATCCATCCATAACTGGAAACTAGCTTATATACATGTCAAATACATGTCCATGAATATAGCACATACACACATAATTTCAGATAGAATCCAGGCTAAGAAGACTTTTTGTATGCACAGCACTCATTCATTTGGAATTAGGGTTTCCAAACATAGAGAAAGGAATTCTTCAAAATTCCTTTCTTTTACCTTTTTACCTTGTTGTAATCAAGGCTTACTATGTGCTATCACATCACCCAACTGTTAGTTATATAAACACATCAATTGTTACCTTATCACACTAATACCAAGCATGTTTCCCTACAACTGGTCACACATGTCATTCACATGTTCCATAAATCAATGCATCGTATTTACTAATTTGAAATCAACCTTTAGCAAGACTAAAGACCGTGTCATACTCAAAAATAAACTCACGTTCATCAATCATAATACATAATGCTACAACTATCACCTTCTTACACTCAAGTACATATCAAATATCTCAACACATATGCATTAGTACAACCATCTTAAAACAACATCATTTCAACAACAAAAATTATAGACACACTCATATCATTTAAGTAATCAAACATTCAACAACAGATAGATGACATAATAGAAACCAACACTCAAACACCAAATAGATGACATAATCAAAAATTCAAGCACAAAGTAGACGAGATAAGAAAGCTCATACCTTAATGTATCTCAAGGGAGGCTATCTTGTCTACACAATAAATCTAGTTAGCACAATATAACTTTACAACACATCAGCTCAAGCATAAATAAGATCATGATATCCATAATAGTAACTAACTAACATATTCACATCATAAGCTCATAAACATTTATCTTTCATGCATAACAATCACATATGTATGATCAGTCTAAATTATTATGACACAATATCAAAACATATCAACTCATACCTAAATGTCATAACCCTAACCATTTGCATAGACCAATCCAAATTAATATGATACATATAACATCAAGATCTTAATGTAATAACCCTAATTACCAAGTTACTAGCATATAACAACAACACGTTATATATCATGCTCATCAACAACATATAACCTAATCATCAAGCTAACTATCATATAATAACAAGAAGTTAACCTATAACATACTCATCAACAACATATAACATAATCATCAAGTTATCTAATCATAAAACAACAATAGTATTGCATACAACCACACGTTACTATCATTCATGACTATCTGGCACATGTGCATATAACTACACTAATCAACTAGCATGTATCATGTATGTAACCATAACAACAATAAAACTAAGGCATACACATAACCATAATGCATATAAAAGTCCTTAACCTACATACATGCATACCCAACATACAAACCTGTATGACGACGTGCTCTTGCCTCCAAGTGAAATGCTACAACTTCACTTTAATTATCTCCATCTTCTGCTCTATCTCAGGAAACACATTAGCATCATAACATACCAATATCACCATGATGACCTAATTGCATACAATGACCTCACAATACATGTCTGACCTACCATACATGCATAACCATAACCATGACAATGCATGCATAACAACATATAGACACTAACATGCATAACAAATGAATATACAACCATAAACTCATGACAACGCATTCGACAACAACACCATCCACCTTCACATGGCAAATTCACTACAACCATGATCAACACCATACAAATGCAATAAGCGCATGGAATACAAGCATAAGGAACACATATGCAATCGACATGAATGCATGACCAACACATAACCCATCCAGTCCGAGGGGTGAACCATGCTCTGATACCACTCTGAAAAACCCTCCTCCCACATCTACCCAAGTAACCATCCAATCAGGGTAAACATGTGATGATAGGCTACTATGATTGGATTCAACCTCCTAGGTGACCTTAAGGAAATGGAATCTATGTAAACACATCATACATACCTTCAACATCAGCTAAGGACTCCTAGGAACCATCCCAACCTTTTTGCTAACCAACCCTTGAAATCCCACTAAGTTTTTAAGTTATTAAACCTCTAGACGCTCCTATTATATGGGCATGCCACTGTCCAGGGAGCTCTGGATGCTCCCACAAGCCTGCATGCCTGTGTCCAAGGACTATTTCCAGAAGACCTGTGCCAGAGTCTGGGGAATTTAAGGCACTTTTCAAGCCTATAATTCTTGCCATTGCCTAGAACTTGTTGTAACTTTTGAAATCCATTAAACACATGATGACAAGACTAATAAATCAAAAAATAGCTCTAGGACTAGGCCCAACCATCCCAAACTAGGACTGAAATTATGTCAGACACTTGGCACCAATGCAATCTACAGGTATAGATGACAGATATAAGCATAGAGGTCTCATACTTATTTGCGATTCACTATGATGCATTGTTTCCTTATCATTTTAGCTTCAATTTCATCCATTAGGCCATAGATACATTGTTCATTCATATACAAGTAAAAACATGATGAGATCCATACATAGCCATTGTCATAATACATATTCATAACCAACATAATGACAACAAAGATACCAAGGAAATAATAGCCATATAATCCACATATAAAATAACATAATACTCATGAGATAACAAGGAGAAATAACCTCTTATTAATGATGCAAGGCCAACCCAGTATGGGACTACCACGTTCCATCTAATTGTAGAATGGTTGAGCCAAATCTCTCTTCTTCCATTCACCCCCATGACATATTCCAAGCATGAAAGTGGGATCTCATAGAACACATCAATCCAAACCATCCATGGCTTCAGAGGCCATCCACCTCAACCCATCAAACAGTGATTCCACCTCATGGTCGGACATCACCAGACCATCACCAGATTGGTCTCTATTCAAGCCTTCCAGGGCTCCAGAGTGTTTGTTCCAACCAAGGATCTAGGACTAGTAACTCAACCCACAACTACTACTGGGCTCCAAAGCTTTTGTCCAACTAAGGCTCCAGGACTAGTAACTCAACCCACCAAGGGCTCCAAAGAATTTGTCCAACCAAGGCTCCAGGACTAATAACTCAACCCAAGTTGTTACTGGGCTCCATAACATTTGTCCAACCGAGGCTCCAAGAATTGGTAGCTCAACCTAAGCTAAGGAAGCATGAGAACCAACTAGAAAACAAAGCAAATTAACCCACAACACCATGCCTATCCAAGAAATGGAAAGACTAAGCAAATACATTGTCAATCTAGGCAATCCTCCATGCCAATGACAAATCATAACCAAGAAAATGTATGCATGTGTCATGCATGCCAAAACTAGTGAGGAAAACATACATGATACTCAGTACCTGCCAGAAAAACCCATTGCAGTTGCAGATATCGATGTCCTCTTGTGCTTTCCTACTCTTCCTTTACCTTCTTGCTTCAAAACTCCAAGTATGCCACACTCTCCAAGAGTGATCCAAGAAAAATCTAAGTATCCAAAAGTACGAGGGAGAGAGAATATAAGAGAGCTCTACCAAAATTGAACTAACCAAGCTTACAATGACCAAGCCTACCCACTGATCCTCAGAAGCCTTTTCATTAATGAGGCCTCTATTTTCTTCATTTTCCATTATTTTCCTTAATTTTCCTCCTCACATGCAACCTGTGACCTTTCACCTCCCCTTTCTCCTAATTTCCTTTATTTTCATAAATAAATGTACCAAAAATACCTTTTTCGTTTTTAATGCCTTTGCCAATTTCCTTAGCCATACTAACCGAAATGAACACCCACTAAGATGTTTTTCCAACCATTCATCTTGAAATACATGTCCCATGACCATGGTATTATATATATTTTACATGGATTTTTAGCCAGGGTTGTTACAATCAACATCCTTTACATATCTTTTATGCAAAGAAACATGGAAAACATCATGGACTTTCACTGTCAAAGGCAGTGCAAGTTTGTAGGCTACTAGTCCAGTCCTCTCAAGGATCTCAAAAGGACTGGAATACCGAGGTCCCAGCTTTTCACATGACCCAATCCTCAAGGATATTTTCTTGGGCTTGGTGTGGGCTTGATGCACAAGTACACATGTTCCCAAACCTGAAACTCCTTGCATTACATGTGCTTATCTGCATAAATATTTTTTTGTCCTATGCTACCTTTAGATTCTACTTTATAACCTGCATTTCCTCTTCCATCTCTACCAACATGTTTGGTCCTATCAACACCCTGTTCACTGTATCATTCTAGTTGATAGGATTATTACAACTCCACCCGTACAGTGCCTCAAATAGACTCATCCTCTGTAACATCCCTCCCTTAATAATAAATAATAAATAATAAGAACTAATAAAAATAATAATTAATAATAAAAACTTAACTTCGGACGAAGTTCCTTAAAGTGGGAGAGTATGTAACATTCCTCCCTTAATAATAAATAATAAATAATAAGAACTAATAAAAATAATAGAGAGTACATGAGAACAAGAAGTGTACATTGAAAATAAATTACACTAAATTTTAATAAACACAGCAGAAATAAAGAGAGTATATGGAACCAATTTGGAGTAGTCAAAGAAAATAGACTAGCAGGGGTCAGTGAATAGGCATTGAATAAAGAAAATTTTATGCCGCCTCTTCGAAGTAATCAACCTATACTTTAAAACAAGTCAGGTTAAAATTTCCAACAAGTATAATCCTGGATGCCCATAGGCCCTAACGATTAAACCCGCTCTGATACCATATGTAACAGCACAAGTAAAACTAAAGCTAATGTCAAAAGGAAAACAATTCTTACAATGAAATTATGCCTGTATTTTATGGCTGCGAAGTGACCACAAGATTTGGGGACGACTCTCCTCCCAACCTAAGGCTCAATTGTGCAGGATTCTGCAACAACTGGCCACCCCCGAGCCCTCAATCAACGACTACTGCCAGTATTCCTAAGTCTTAGCATTCTCCCAAGAGAATGAAGATGGAACCTCAGAATGATCGCCCCCCTCCATCCTCCTCATCATTCCTTGAATAGAAAAAACATTGGAAGGGAAACCACATGCACACCCTCCATGTGTCTGCATGCCACATGCCCACCCTCCAAGTGTCGGCATGCTAATTTTTTTGATAATTTCCTTATTTTATTTATTTTTATTATTATTTGTTATTTTGGTTATTACTATTTCTATTTTTATTACTTATCATTTTTATTTATTTATTATTTTTATTATGATTGATTTATTTATTATTCATTATTACTTATTATTTTGTATTATTTTTATTAGTTATTATTTATTAAGTGGTTTATTTATTTTTATTAGTTCTTATTATTTATTATTTATTATTTATTATTAAGGGAGGGATGTTACATCCTCAGTGACTCCTGATACGCATTATTGTAAGCAAAATCAACTAGTGGAAGATACTCTTTCCACTTCTGTTTCTGATGCATAATATACATTCTCAATATGTGCTACAAAATCTTGTTGACCCTCTCTGTTTGTCCATCCGTCTGTAGATGATAAGTTATGCTGAAGGACAATTTTTGTACCCAAACATGCAAATAACTCTTTCCAAAACCTGGAAGTGAACTTGGCATCTCCTGTCTAACACAATCTTCTTTGGAACACCATGCAGCCTCAATATATCTCTAATGAATACCTATGCTACCTCACTAGCTAAATAATTAGACTTAACCATTATGAAATGAGCTACCTTAGCTAACCTATCAATAAAAAACATGATGGAATCCCCTTTTTTAGATGTCCTAATCAAATCTATGATGAAATCCATAGAAATGAACTCCCATTTCCATTATGGATTCATAATCATGTATAGTAGAGCACTTGGATGCTTACACTTTGCCTTAACCTATTGACAATACAAACACCTTACGACAAACTCCGCTACCTCTTTCTTTAGATTCGGTTAATGGTAGAACTTCTTAACAATTTTCAAAGTCTTATAATATCCCAGGTGACCTCAATATAACATGAAATTCCATCAAGACAAGCTTCTTCATCTCACTAGTACCTGACACATAGATCTTATAAATTTGTCCCATATGAACTCACAGCCACTATGTGATTTATTGACACTCTTCTGCTAAGAGCATATGTAACCCTTCTCTTTTCCCTTAATGTACTTGATCTCAAACTCACTAATTGTGGCCAATCATCTAGCTTGCATGGCATTTAGATTATGTTGGTCAAATAAGTACCTCAGCCCACTACGATCACTCATCAAAATGTTCACATGTATCCTACTTCTGTAATCTATGCCTACGATCCCTATACATGTCATCCTATTATCCCTCTCGTAAGATCTAATCTTATAAATTTGTCCCATATGAGCTCATAGTTGCTATGTGATTTACCTACACTCTTTTGTTAAGAGCATCTGAAACCATGTTCTCTTTTCCCTTAATTTACTTGATCTCAAAGTCATACTCACTGATTGTAGCCAACCATATAGCTTGCCTAGAATTTAGATTAGTTTGGTCAAATAAATACCTCATCCCACTATGATCACTCATTAGAATAAACCTCTTGCCAAGAAGATAGTGCCTCCACATATTCAATGCATGAATCATCACTTCCAACTCAATATCATGTGTCACATAGTTCTACTCATGCTCATTCAGTTTCCTTGATTTGTAGCATACCACCAGTCCCTCCTACATTAGGATTCCACCAAGTCCTCTCTTGAAAGCATCTGTACACACCATAAACTCTTTATCCAAATATGTAATCTTGAGAACTAGAGCATTTGCCAACGATTTCTTCAACTGCTCAAAACTTGCTGCACATTCCTTTTTCCATTCAAATTTCTTTCCTTTCCTATGCAATGATGTAATAGAAAAAACAATTCATGAAAATTTCTCGATGGACCTCCTGTAATAACCTACTGACACCATGAACGATATAACCTCATCCAAATTTCTAGGAGTTTCCCATTCCATGATAGTTCTTATCTTTTCCATATCCACTGCTATGCCTTCCTTGGAAACAACATATCCCAAGTAATGAAATTTTGTCTGAAAGAAACTGTACTTATTAAGCTTGGCATACAACTAATTCTCTCTTCGAAATCTCAATACTAATGCTAAGTGTTCGACATGCTCTTCCTCATTCTTAGAATATATCAATATATCACCAATGAATACAATAGAAAAGTTGTCCAAATAAGGGTTCAACACATTATTCATCAAACACATGAAAGTAGTTGGAGCATTAGTTAAACCAAAAGGAACTACAATAAACTCATAATTCCCATACCTGGTCTGGAAAGAAGTCTTCTAGATGTCCTGTTTTTTGATGTGTACCTGATTATATCTTGATAAATCAATCTTCGAGAACATCGCTGCTCCCTTCAACTGGTCAAACAAATTATTGATCCTCGTAAACAAATACCTATTCTTGATCGTCATAATATTCAACTACCTATAATCGATGGAAAACCTAAGAGTACCATCATTCTTCTACACAAACAAAATTGGTGCATCCCAAGGTGATACACTTAGCCTTATGTATTTGTTGTCAAGTATTTCTTTCAACTAAAAATTTAATTGCACTGGCTCTAGAGTGCTCATCATGTACGGTGCCTTTGATGTTGGTGCTGCCCCTGGTACCAACTTAATAGAAAATTCCATTCCCTGTGAGGAGGAAACTTTAAAATCTCTATTGGAAAAACGTCCTGAAATTATTGCAAGATCGAGCACCTCTTCAAGACTTCTACATCCTCAAAATCCTTACCTTTATCACTGGAGATATGAACTGTAAATAACACACATCCTTTCCCATGACTATGCTTTGCCTACATAGTTGTAAACATTCTTATTGATGTTTCCTTCTTGTTTTCCCTGCAAGATTCTCTGTTCTCCATTGTCATCCAAACAATCAATGGAATTTTCATAGCAATCCACCTTAGTACTATGAAGATACAACTAATCCATAACCAAAATCATACTGTATGATCCCAATGGAAGTATATTCAAATGCATTGATGTAAACATACCATTTAAATCAAATCCACAAGATCTTATCCAATGATGAACTCTCTTCTTAGTACCTGTATCCAACTTCAGTAACGAATACTTTGTGTGCACTTCTTTACTCAAACCACACTTATCCACCAGGTCAGGGTTAACATAACTATAATTATATCCAGGTTCAATAAATAT
The DNA here is from genome assembly GCA_000404065.3 of Pinus taeda. Taxonomy (NCBI): domain Eukaryota; kingdom Viridiplantae; phylum Streptophyta; class Pinopsida; order Pinales; family Pinaceae; genus Pinus; species Pinus taeda. The sequence goes on from APFE031294217.1 coordinate 31,114, forward strand.
AGAAACAACTTGATCACAAAGCTTACCATCCATATCAATAATAGATTCCCAGTCATCTTCCTGCCCGTTATCCAATTATACATAGATCCAAGGAAGTCCCTGCCCAACATCCCTAAATTTTTGTTCTTCCTATGCATTGTAGATTTGAGGGATACCACCCTGATATGATGAAAAATCCTTCTTGAGATACTCCTTGCCACATATTGACACAATGCAACTATCCCCTACCACCATCTTTATTCTATTTCTCTCACGGTTGCGACCCATGTGCCTTCTCAACTGCATTAAATTTCTTGTAAGGAACAACATTCTCTTTCTCACTTGCATCCTGAGGTCTTTCTCGCTTCAATGGCCATTTAACTTTAGTCTTGTCATTCCCTTTCCAACCTTGCCTAGATTCAGTCTTACGCTTTGATTTCTCATAATAATGCTTCAATTTCCCAATGAATTCTTCTAGTGATTGAGGCTCATCATACTCAATCCGATCCTTGAATGCTAATGTTAGTCCACTAAAAAATATCTAAAATTTGACTTTCCCATCCTTAAAGTATGGTACATACCTCAATAACTCTAGGAACTTAGTCGTGTACTCCTCATTTTTCATCAATCCCATCTTTAGCTCATAAAACTCCTTAGATTTATTGCCATAGTACCTTTCTGACAAGTACTTCTTCCTGAAAATATTTTTGAAATCATGCCATCTCAACTCCTTTGTCTTGATGTCTTTGAACCACTTCACATCTTCCCACCAGATGCTTTCTTTCCATTTGATACTAAAAATAACTATCTTGTATTTCATGCTTTTAGTGTAATCATGCAACTCGAAGATATTCTTCATTCTAAGTAACCATGCCTTTGCATCTTCTGAGTTATTCAATTCTCCATCAAATGTAGGTGACTTGGATTTCTTGAGATCATCTAGAAAATATCCCCTATCATTCCTCCTGTAAGGATGGTAGTGATGTTGAACATGATACCTTTTTGAACCAGAAATAGAGTAGAATCCATTACCATTTCCTCTCCTATCAGGTGCATCCAAGAACCTTCCATCTGTTATCACCCTAAAATATTTGTCTCTAAGATTTGGAAATTTGCCTTGTTTCTAGTCATATTCTTATAGGATTAGAGTCTCAATAGTGTCATTCTCATTTACAAACCCTTCTTCTAGTCATGGTGTTAAAGGGTCTCTAGGTCATTTCATGCTTTAAGGGTTAGGTCATAAGGTTAGAAGTCTTTTAAGGTCATACCTCTTTTCCAAATAAAGTTTCACAGCCTCATTCCATGTTCTAGAAGCCTTACCAGGTGTTTAGAAGTCATATCTCACATCATTTTGGAGAAATTTTGAAACTAGCTACGAAATCACTGAACTAGGAATTTTCGTAGCGCGCTACAAAATCCCTGAAAAAGCCTGTTTCAGCATAAAAAAACTTTGCTTTCTGTGTTTACTAGTCAACTTCCAGAAGGGGTACTGAGTAGCTGAGAACTCAATTTTGAAAACTGAAAGGAAATTTTCTTTCTAACATACGAAACTACAAAAACCTCTTTCAGTTTCTTCAAATTCGTTCTGAGGTGGGAGGAATTTATGGTTAAACTTGCGCTACGAAACTGCTGAAAGTCAAGCTTTGGCTTCTGGTTTTAGCAGTCTTTTTCAAGATCCGTTTTTGGTTACAGGAAAATGTATTTTGGAATTCTGAAGGAGGTTTCTTTTCATCAACTCTCTAGTTACAATAACCTATCTCACTTTCTTCATAAGTGTTTTCAGTTGGGAGATAATAAGCTTTCTTTGAGACCCTAATTTCAGAGAACAGATTTTTCTTGTTTGACATGTGTTTTTCAAGGACAGATTATGGACAGCTGGATAATTGTTTTAAAAAACCAAGAGACATTTTTTTTTAGACGGCATGGACTACAAAAACCTCCTTCAGTTTTGTAAAATATGTCACGAGTGAGAAGATAAGGGCTCTGTCCCACGCGCCATTGTCAAGGATCCTAAGCCTAAAAACAGGGAAAAATGTTCCCTAATTTCTAGGGTTTGTCATCAGCAGTCAGGTGACAACGTGGGAGGATTCATCAAATTCGACTTCATGAGGTTGCAGCTGTCAAAGAATGCATTTAAATGTTTAGATAAGGTTGTTGTAATCATAATAAGGAGTTACACTCCTAGTTGTATTAGGTCTCTAGGGCTGCTAGTTAACTGTCAAATGCATTTAAAGGTTTGTTTTATGGTTAGAATAGGTGTCACTGATGGAAAATTCGAATTCCCCTCATGCTAGAGGAGAAATCTCAGTTATGTAAAGAGCTCTATATATTGGAGAAGATGTAATGCACAAAGGGTTGGAGATTTTTGGCCCAACTGCTTCTTTATGTGAAGGAATACAATCAGTAATGCAGAAAGGTTTTCTTGAACAAAACTAAGTTTGATAGAGTCCAATCCTTTCTTGATGTATATGTTATTTTAATTACTTGCAGTGGATCTTATTGTTAATACTAATAATTCATAATCTAATGCTCTGACTTCCTTTAACAATAAGATGACTGTGTTTTATATTTGAATCACCATCACTAGATTACATTGCTATTATTCAAAATTCACTACCATGTGCTTTGATTCCTTTTAGTAATGGAGTGATTTGTTGAGCATTATATCTCATTGCTATTACTCAGAACTCATAACCTTATGCTCTGACTTCCTTTAGTAATGAGATCACTGTGTTTTTTCATAATCTTGTGAGTAAACCACCTTTGAACCATCAGCAGTAGATTTCATTACTATTACTCAGAATTCATAACCCTATGCTCTGACTTCTTTTAGTAATGGAATGACTCTTTTGACCTATGTTATTGAGTGAATTGTCTTTGTTTAAGAACCTTATTTGTCTTAGCTTTCATGTCAAGAAACCTTGCCACTAAATTTGACTTGTTGACTCCATAGCCCAATGGTAGCAAGCCTTCATCTTTTCAACCTACAAACACACAAAACCAAGATAGATTTAGCCATCTATATTATCATTAATCAATATCATTAACCCTTGAGAGAGCCCTCTCAGGCTGAGGAAGCTAAGCCTCAGCCAAAAGCTTGGTTTGAAATAGTTACACTGAGATAGTCTGATCAACAGCCTAATCAGGGGCCTATTTTTGTGATAACACCATCTTTGACTGTATCATCTCTATTTGACTTGTGCCCAACATGGTATCTGCTACTATATGCCTCATTAGTCTTGTCCTCCTGTCCATGAATGATCCTAAGTAGTCCCCATCTCTGCAGGTCTGACAAACTATGAAGGATAATTGCATTGACCTATGCTTGTTTCTCCTGTGCCCTGAAAAGCCTCTCTTATGACTAAATAATTATGTCATTATCTTCTTTGCAACTTTTTATTTATGACTTCAAACTTCTCGAAGTGTTTTCTATGTCTATAGAGAACTCATCTCTTGGTTTCTTATTTGATTTGTAAGGGGAATCTCATGACCTGTAATCCACCATTTTTCTAGTCATCTTTGATCCCCTACTTCCTGCAAACAAATCATGTCATATAAACCAAACATAAATATAGCCAACATACCTTAGTATAGTTCAGGGGAGGATATCTCATCTGCAAGATCAACCATATTAGCACAATACATGTATAATCATAATCATAACAATATATCAATATCATGCATGACAATACCAACTACATGTCAATTACCCCCATGCCATATTCAAAGCATGAATGTGGGACTCACAATAAAACAACTAGGGCTTCCTCAGGCTTTACCGCATATCTCATAATTATCTGTCAAGGGGTTTATGGGCCAGAAGTAAGCATCTAACAAACCAGGCTTTACCTCAATCTCGTCATTACCGACCAAGGGATTCCTAGGCCCAAACAAAGAAACATATACTACCAAGCTTTACCGTAATCTTGCCAAAACCGGTCAAGGGATCACTAGGCCCTAAATAAGCATGGATGCATGTTATGAAACTAGCTCAAGAAAAGATAGAAAAGATAGATCAATGACTTAGAATTCAGCCTCTTCGAGGGGGCAACCTCCTTTACATTACATAAATGAACAATTCTTGGATGATAATGACAAAACCTCCTTTCTATATATAGGAGTCTAAGGAGTCACAATATAACCCAGCCGACCTAACAATAATAATATAAAGCCACAAAAATAACAATAGAGGGATTCTATGGGGCACATAATAACAATATGGGAGCAATAGGGGCACAACAATATTAATAAGGGGTACAACTACCATAGTAATGGGGTAATCACTTAGTATTATAGGGACCAACATGCCCCTCGCCTTCAAAAAAGTGTTGTCATCAACGCTTGAGTAGTTCTGGATACTTCTGCATAAAATTCTCATCCTCCCATGTGGAATCTTCAGTGGATAAGTTCTTCCACTTGATAAGATACTCTGAAATTGATCGATTTCGTAGCTGTCGAGTTCTTGTTTCTATAACTGCTTCCGGTTCCAATATAAATTTTCCTTCCTCATCAAGTTCTGGCAATATTGTTTGAACTAGGAGCTTGTCGCCTATAACCTTCTTTAAACATGAAACATGGAAAACTGGGTGCAATCGAGAAGCTGCAGGAAGCTCTAATTTGTATGCCATAGTACCAATCTTTTGCAACACCTTGTATGGACCATAATACTTTGGTGATAATTTATTATCCTTCTTAGCTTGCTTGAGACATTTTCTTATATGGTTGTAGTCGTAGGAATACCCAATCACCTACATCAAAACTTCTTTCCTTGCGATGTTGATCTGCCTGTTGTTTCATTCTATTTTGTGCCAACACGAGGTTATCCTTTAAGAGTTTGAGGACTTGTTGTTGATGTTCGATGTGATGTTCCACTGCTTGAACCTTAGAATTTTCTCTTAAATATGATGTGATGGATGGTGGCTGATATTACCCATAAAGTGCCATAAATGGGGTCATTTTTGTTGCTGTATGGAAGGAAGTGTTATACCACTATTCAGCCAGAGGCAACCATTTGACCCATTGTGTCTGTTTTTCAGATACAAAGCAACGAAGATATCCTTCCAAACATTTGTTTACTATCTCAGTTTGCCCATCAGATTGAGGATGATAAGATGAGCTATGAGCTAACTGAGTACCAAACAAGAAAATAATTATGTCCAAAAATTTCCAGTGAAAATGGGATCTCTGTCACTTACAATAATCTTTGGATTTCCATGTAGCTTTTGAATTGTTTCCATAAATGTCGTAGAAACTGTACTGGCTTTAAATGGATGTGATAATGCACAAAAGTGTGCATACTTGGTAAGTCTGTCAACTACCACCATGATGACACTCTTTCCCTCAGACTTGGGTAAACCTTTGATAAAATCCATTGAAACCCCCTCCCAACATTGCTTGGAATGGATAAAGGTTGTAATAGACCCGGTGTCTTAATTGTTTCAACTTTATTTTGTTGGCAAACCAAACATTCCACCACAAACTTTTGAATAACCGATTTAAGGCCATCCCAAAAAAAATCCTTCTTAACCCTGTGGTAAGTTTTTAAAAATCCTGAGTGCCCTCCTAAGGGAGAAGTGTGCAATTCCATAAGAATCTTTTGTTTTAGTTGGGAATTCCTACAGAGGTATAAGCGATCTTTGTACCATAAAATCATTTTGCCAGCTAAATGTATCAGACGTACTGGAATCTTGTTGTAATTTTCGAATAAGTCCCACACTTCTTCATCATTCTTCCATTCCTCCCTTGCTTCGTTTATCCAATCTGGTTGGATAATAGAAATGGCGCACAACAATGCTTCCACATCCTCATCCTTTCTGGAGAGTGCATCTGCCACCACATTTTGCTTCCCTTTTTTGTAAATGATTTCAAAGTCAAAACCTAACCTCTTTGTGACCCACTTTTGTTGCTCTTCAAAGGATAATCTTTGTTCTAAAAAGTATTTAAGGCTATCATGATCCGTTTTTACCTTGAAGTGTCTTCCCATTAGGTAGGGTCGCCATTTCTTAAGTGCATGAGTATTGCCAACATTTCCTTCTCATAAATAGCTTTGTGTAAAAACTTTCCCTTGTTTGGACGACTTTCAAAAGCAATGGGTCTTTCATCTTGCATTAGAACAGCACCAATTCCATTTCCTGAAGCATCACATTCCACATAAAGGTTTTTGTGAAGTCCGGTGTAGCTAAGACCGGTGCTTGGCACATTGCCTCTTTAAGATGTTCAAAGGCCTTTGTTGCTTCCGGAGTCCATGAAATGCATCTTTCTTCAATAATATTGTTAGAGGTGATGCTATTCTTCCATAATTCTTAACAAACTTGCGATAATACCCTGTCAACCCGAGAAATCCTCGCAAATGCTTTATGGATGTGGGGATTCTCCATTCCTTAATGGCTTTAAATTTGCTAGGGTCTACCTTAACTCCTTCATGAGATACAATATGACCCAGATATTCCACCTCTTGTACTCCAAAGAAAC
>APFE031294217.1:43877-64146 GCA_000404065.3 Pinus taeda
TTCTTAGGAGCAACACAATATTGGAGGAATTTCATTTCTAATTTTTCCTCAATTGCAGCTCCCTTACATGCTTTGACAGGATTGAACAAGGTGTTTCAGTGGGGGGGCAAACATCAAAAAGCCTTCGACACCTTGAAAGAAAAAATTAGTACAGCACCTGTACTAGCACTACCTAATCTACAAAGACCGTTTGAGATCCAAACAGATGCCAGTGACTATGCCATGGGAGCAGTGTTGGCACAGCATGGTAAACCCATATGTTATCATTCTGAGACTTTTAATCCTGCAGTAGTTAACTATCTTACATATGATAAAGAATTGTATGCATTAGTTCAAAGTGTGAAAAAATGGAAACATTACTTAATGGGCAAAGATACAGTAATACATACTGATCATCAACCACTTCAATATCTACACTCCTAGACTAAGTTGCAGTAATCAAGACACTACAGAGGGATGGGTTTTCTATAACAGTTTCATTTAGTCATCAGATATAGAAAGGGCATACATAACAAAGTCGCAGAAATGTTATCTAGACCCATTATAAATGCATCTACTATACTTAAGCATAACTCTGTACTACACGAAAGCTACATTGAACAATATGCTCAAGATATAGACTTCAAAGATGTATATGCAACTTTGAGTCAAGGCAAAAAGGTAGAAGAATTGGATTATCATGTGAAGGACCGGCTCTTATATCATTGTGGGAAACTCTGTATTTCACAAACAAAGAGAGTAAAGATAATTAGAGAGACACACACTTCTCTGATATCAAGTCACTTTAGGGTAAGTGAAACAGTTGCACAGCTGCAAAGATTTTGTTATTGGCCGAAAATGAATGAGACAGTTTCTAGATATGTAAGAGGGTGTACTATGTGTGCTAAAAGCAAGCCCAGCAATAGAAAACTAGGCTTGTACACTCCCCTACCAGTTCTTTCTCATACTTGGGAAAGTGTTTCCATGGATTTTGTTGGAGGACTGCCTAAATCTAGGAAAAGTCATGATTATTTGTATGTGGTTGTGGATAGGTTCAGCAAAATGTGTATTTTGATACCTTGTAATAAACAGATTACAGCTGAACAAACTGCAAAACTATTCTTTGAACATGTATGGGTTCATTTTGGATTATCCACTTCTATTGTATTTGATCGAGACACACGATTTGTGGGGAAGTTTTGGTCAAGTCTGTGGGAGCTGATGGACACCCAACTGAAGAAAAGCATAGCTTTTCATCCACAAACCAATGGCCAGACAAAAGTAGTTAACAGGACAGTAATCCAGTTACTCAGAGGATATTGCAGCTAACATCCTAAGCTTTGGAATGAACACTTATGTTATGTGCAACATGCTTACAACAGAGCAAAACACTCTTCTACACAGAGATCTCCTTTTGAGACCTGTTTTGGTTTCATACCAAGGTCTCCTTTGGATTTTGTCTTTGGTAAAGATACCACAGTTGATGGACACAGTGATGTGGGCAAGGCAACTAGGTTCATTGAACAGATCCAGGAGATCCACCAGGCAATACAGGAACAGCTAGAAAAGAGCCAAGCCAAATACAAGGCAAGGCATGACAAGTATCAGATGGAGCATAGTTTTCAAGTTGGAGACCAGATCTAGCTGTATATCAGCAAAGACATGATGCCAGGTGAAGGTAAAAAGCTAAAGCCTATCAGGTATGGACCTTTTAGGATACTTGAGAAGATTGGTGAAAATGCTTTTCGCCTTGATCTACCAGCTTACATGCACATCTACTCAATCGTAAATGCAGATTGCTTGATATTGTTTGAACCTTCAATGATTGAGGATCCTGAAGAGCAAAGTCAATTGCCTTCTATTGATGACCTGCTACCCGAATATCTGAATGAATTGCAGGAAGACACAATCTTGGACAAGAAGGTGAGGACAACACGCAGAGGAGATGTTGAGTACCTCAAAATTGGACTCAAAGGTTCGAAGCCAAGCAATGCACATTGCATAGTGGATTGAGATTAGGCAAGTGAGACAGCAGTACCCTCGCATAGTCGATGCTTGAAAGAAAACCAACTTTTGGTGGTCCAAAATCTTTTCAGTGGAAAGGCCGTGATCCGAATTGGATCCATAAAGAGAGATAAATAGAGCCATGGATGTACCAGGTTGGGACAGACTTCAAAGAATTTACAACAGCGATCAAAAACACCTCTAAACCAGTGGCAACGGCAGCGAGCGTGGAACGACAAGGACCTCGGTCAAAGCGCGTTGACCGAGGCCCATGGAGACTGTGCAAGAGGCAAATTAGCCCCTGGGAGGCCCAGATCAGGAAACAGAGGAGGTTTTTGATGCGCGATTAGCGCTTAGTGAAAAACCCCAAATTGGAGAAGCCTTGAGCGCTCGGTCGCATGAGAGCCAAGAAAACGGTGGGATAAAGGCTAATGTGCTAACGGCGGGACCCACTCCGAAAATCGGTGGTATTGATCGGGGGCACCCTCAAACGGTAAGCGGAATTAGCGAAAATGGAGCAATCCCACTCAGTGGTCGACATGTGGCAAGCGGAGGAGAGAGAAAACCGCCGCTCATCGCACGTTAACGGTCGAGCTAGTCAACCGCGCGGGACGAGCAAATGGCATCGGATCTGGAGGCCCCAGATCTAACAACTGAGATCGCACCCAATAGAGAAAGCGGAATCGACAGGGGATTAAGCCACAGTTTGTAAAGACTTGACGTCCAATTTAACTACCAAGGTGGCAGAAGACTCATTCCACAACATAATGGAAAAATCGAACTGACGAAGCAAATTGGCGCAGCTGTAGGAGGACATGTGGCCACTCCCTGTGAGCCTGATGATGACGCTGAACAGGGAACTCCAAGCAAAGCTGTAGCAGGCGATCCGACGGGAAGTGGAAGAGGAATTGAAAAGCCATGGGTACGATTGGCCTTAAAGCCATGCACAGGAAAAGAAGAAAAAAACGACCAAAACCCCGAGAGGAAGACGGAACACAAAAAGGAAGAACAAGGAGAAGAAAGACAGTGAAGCAACAGCAGAATGAAAGACAGAGGGTCGAGCTGACCGAAGGCAGCATCGAGCACCAGAGAGCTTGAGGGATTCAAGCCATCCCAGAGAGGATCTGTCTGAACTAAGCACCATATTGGGCTCTCTCCATTGTAGACTAGAAGGTCACAGAGCTGGTAAGGAAAAGGGCCTGTGTACTCTAGTGGCTTGGGGAATCCAAGATCCACCCTACCAAGCAAATTCCGTTTCAGGAGACTCACATTGAGCTCCTTCATTGTAATTCTCTGCTTCAAGACACAATGAAATAAGGCCACCACTGTGAGCTGGACCGGAGACGTAGCCCTGGAGAATAGGGTGAACTCCTTGTTAAATTTTGTGTACTTGTATTTACTTACTGTGTTTCTCTACTGTTTTCCATTTCAAGTGTCTGTGTATTTGCAATCTGATCGATCTGTTGCTTAAATAACATAGACACACACACCAACATATGAGTCTGTAATACCTTCAATTAAATAAATCTTTAACTGAGGTCACTCATAGGGTGATTATCAGATCATTTTAAGCAACGCAAAACCCAAAAACACAATAGCTTGAGCATTTCCCATTATATTTCACAATTGAAAAGAAACTCTATTGCACTAAGATATGAATAGCATATTGAATTTGGTGCTTAACATCTTGTCCTTTGACAATCTTCATCATTAAAGCTAATTAAAAAAGTTGCTTAGTAATCTCACAAGCATAAATTAAATTATTTTAAGATCTAAGACATACTAGACATTTTTGCTATCCTTGATCTAGCCATCTAGCATTCTTAAAGCAATGTTTTTGTTCCTCGAGAATCATCCTCCTTGTCTACTATTTTTCTACACCTCGTCATAGGTTTGGTTACACCTTAATCCACCATCAAAACATCATTGACATCGATTGACACTTATTAGTCCAAGTTTTTTATTCCCTACTAATAAAATTAGACTTCTAATATTTATTCTTTTGACCCTTTGTACTCTTAGGGTTATACTAACAATCCCTTTTAAAATGCCCAAATTTTCTTAAAAAGTACCTTTGGAATTTAAATTTGTCTAAAATAACTCCCAAGCAAAAATGCTTTCCATTGGACAACAATCAAATTTATATAGCTTATATAATTTATATAACTTATATAATTTATATAACTTATATGACTCATTGGTTTAGTATTCGATAGTCAATTCATCTTCATTTTCTCGAATATTTACACCTGTTATTTACATGGACACAAATCTAGAAGGATTATGTATAACATCACGCCCCTCTTAAACCGAAGGGATGTTTGTGAGTACAAGCATCATTCTGAATCTTTCAAACTTTTCTCTTCCAAGTGCTTTGGTGAAGATGTCCACGATTTGTTCATTTGAGCAACGTCTTAAATAAATAGTCTTGGCCTCTACACGGTATCGAATCAAAAAATATTTTGTATTCATGTGTTTGGTTCAATCATGGAATCTGGGATTCTTAGCCAACCCGATTGCAAAAGTATTGCCAACCAAAAGAGGAGTAGAATTTATTGTTTCACATGCAAATCTTCAAGTATTTTCCTGAGCCATACAATCTCCTTTGTTCTTTCTGCAGCAACTACACATTCTTCCTTTGTCGTGGAATCTATTGGAACTAATTGTATGTTGTGACCTCCAAGAGATAGCTCCTAATCCAAGACTAATGAGATAACCTAAAGTCGACACTCTATTTTCTTTATCTCTGTCAAAATTTGAATCAGAATATCGAATCAAACTAAAGTCATCCACCTGTGAATATTTGAGTCCAAAGCCTTGAGTTCCTTTTAAGTAATTCACTCTTTTTGCAGCAGACCAATGTCCTTCACAATCAAATTTATACAACTTATCCGACTCATTGGTTCTGTATTCAATAGTCAATTCATTTTCATTTTCTTGAATATTTACAATTCGTATTTACAAGGACACAAATCCAAAAGGATTATGTATAACACCATGCCCCTCTTAAACCAAAGGGGTGTTTGTGAGTGCATACATCATTTTGAATCTTTCAAACTTTTCTCTTCCAAGTGCTTTGGTGAAGATGTCCACAATTTGTTCATTTGAGGAACGTCTTAAATAAAGTCTTGGCCTCTACATGGTATCGAATCAAATGATATTTTGTATTGATATGTTTGATTCGATCATGGAATCTGGGATTCTTGGCCAACTTGATTGTAGAAGTATTGCCAACCAAAAGAGGAGTAGAATTTACTTGTTTCACCTGCAAATCTTCAAGTATTTTCCCGAGCCATAAAATCTCCTTTATTCTTTCTACAGCACTTAAACATTCTTCCTTTGTCGTGGAATCTATTGGAACTAACTGTTTGTGTGACCTCCAAGAGACAGCTCCTAATCCAAGACTCGTGAGATAACCTAAAGTCGGCACTCTATTTTACTCGCCTTTGTCAAAATTTGAATCGGAATATCAAATCAAACTAAAGTCATCCACTTGTGAACATTTGATTCCAAAGCCTTGAGTTCCTTTTAAGTAATTCACTCTTTTGCAGCAGACCAATGTCCTTCACAAGGTTTTGTTGAAAATCGGGGTAGCTATGGGACAAATTTCCCCATAGGAACCCAACTACCCCAAAGAAGCCCATCTTGCCCCAAAAGGAAAATTCAAATTGAACAAAAGTATTATTATTGTTGATAAATTTGGCACTTGGGCATGTAATCATAAAATCATTTGGAAATATATTTAAATATTAAAATGAACAAATTTGAATGAAAAGTATTTACCTCCAAAAAACTTAAGTCGGCTAGCTTCCCCAAAGCACCTATTAGGATCTCCATGAAAGATTATAAATATGAATGATTTCTTTCTCATCAAGTGAGTCTAATAATCTCTGAGGCTTGAAATTATTTCTAAGACTCACTCGGTGGTTCAAATGTTCTCCTCTGGGGCTTGCATTTACTTCTCTTAGGATTGTATGTTCATCAAAGAGGGTTGCATCTATATCTTTACCTCCAAAAAACTTAAGTCAGCTAGCTTCCCCAAAGCACCTATTAGGATCTCCATGAAAGATTATAAATATGAATGGTTTATTTCTCATCAAGTGAGTCTAATAATCTGTGAGGCTCGAAATTATTTCTAAGACTCACTCGGTGGTTCAAATGTTCTCCTCTGGGGCTCGCATTTACTTCTCTTAGGATTGTATGTTCATCAAAGAGGCTCACATCTATATCTTTATGTCTCATTGAGGCTCACATCCATATTACAGTGGTTCGATTTAATTCTCTATGGATCAATTCAATTCTTTGAAGCTAGATCTACTTATTTGTGGCATGTATTCTTTATGGTATTTATTTGTTGTGGCTCCTATACTTTGTGGTTTGTATTGCATTAGAATGGCATAGTTATATTAAACTCTTACAGTGGCATCGCTATACTATACTTTGTGGTGCTATACTATACTTTGAGGTGTGTATTACATTACAGTGGTACTGAAATATGTAAGTAGGTTCGGTCTTCATAATGACATATGTCTCCTCCATGAACAAAAGTCTTGAACAAATTATGGGCTCAACTCTTTCAAGCCCTAGTTGCTATATACAAAACAGAAGCAGCAAAGAGGTATAAAAATCTCAAGCATTGATTTGAAGACCAGAGAATTATACATCAAGATCTTTTGAAGGCTGAATTCATTGCAAGGAAAAGTGAAAGCTTGGATTGTTTGCACCATTCCATGAAGTCAAACCTACAACCACAAATTCGAGATTCTAAGGTAAATACAATAGTTTTGAAGTCTCCATTCAGGAGCTAAGATCTCCTTTCCAAAAGTTGATAAAGGAAACTCCAAAAGAAAGCCACAATCAAAATTCATTGTGGATCCTACGATTTGATCCTTTTCTGGGCATATGGAGACCATATAAAGAGATCCATCCACTGTGAAGAAGCTTGAAATCAAACCTGAAGTAGTCTAAGTCATCAAGCAAATGTTGGAACTATACCATCACTAGAAACATTATTACACTTGTAAGCTATTAGTTTTGTGAAGTTGTAAGGACATCGATTCAAGGTCAGTAAACAAGGATTTTGTTGCAATCATATACTTGAATGAAGGATCAAATGAGTACAATGAAGATTATCTCACACGCCCGAAAGAAAATCAATGAAAATGGCATCCATAATTGCAAGTCATCGCAACAAAGGTAAGTAACCATAAGGTATGTATGGTATATTTTATGGTATGATTCTAGGATTTGTTAGAAATTCAAGGAAAGGATGAACCCTAGCATAACATAAAAAGGGAATAAAATACGATCTAGGGTTTGAACTTTAGAAGCCCTAGGATGACCTCTTGATTGCATCAAAACCCTATAAATCTTGACATCATGTTTTGGTATTGTATACTTTGCTTGGGGTGCTTGTCAATAAAATTGTAGGTACAAGAAGTAAAGATGGATGGGCTAGACTTTTAAACATGATGGAATAATGAATTTGTGTAATTATGGATGTCTGGATCTCAACAAGATGGAGAGTATGAAAATGGTCTCCACCATGACAGTGAAAAGCATTATGACGGGATGCATCATTTTAGTAGATGGCATTATAAAAGCATAAGATTGAAGCAAGAGCTCATGACATCATCATGAGAAGCTTGAAAGATAGTTGAAGTAGAAGTCAATGACAATCATCATTAGAAGGAAGTAGCTCTTTTAAACATCACTAGAAGCATAAGTAGCACTAATGAGAGTCATCTAGTATGGAGCTTATCATACATCATTGGGAAGGAGCATCTGCAAGATGAGAATAATCAGGAACCCCTGCTGGAATCTTCATTACAAAGTTCATCTCTTGAAAGATGTCTCGCTAAGAATTCCACCTTGGGTGGGATTCATTGTTTGAAAAAATGATGGTATGATGACGCAGGAATGCAGCATGTTGAGATGGTTGAAATATTTTCAATCAAGGAAAGAAAGTTGTTGAAGGAAGTCTAGATGACCAAAAAGAAGGAAAGAGGTATGTATGCATATGTTTAATAAGATAAGTCATGTCATTATATAGTTGCAAATAATAGGGATAGATACTCTACCTTAGGAGTATGATCAAAGGAAAGGGATCTCTTTCTTTGAAAGAATGCATGAAGGTATGGGTCACATATTGTCTCTAGATGAAATCAACATAATATGTCATCATATGAAATATGAGGTGGTTGACAAAGATGAAGGAACTATGATTGGGAGTTTTTGGGAAGCAATATGTGAATAAAGAAGAAAAAAAAAAAAGATCGTGAAAGATGCAACTACGGAGAAGGCAATCAACATCCAATGACTAGAAGAATTGACTATGATATATCAATGGGAAAGATATGAAGACCTTGGAAAAGTCTTAAAAGAAAGAAGACCCTTAACAAATGAATATCTTGGAGATGCATCAATATATATGTGTGCAAGATGTTGATGTTACAAGAAGCAGATGTCATGATGAAGGGCCAACAAAAAAGGTAATCTTAGATATGATGTTCATTTTTAATTTTGAACAATATCTGGATAGTTTGATACAGGGCTACCAAAAGAGAGTTGTGGAAGTTACCCACAACTAGTAAATCATGTGATGGGATGGAAGATCCTGAAGGAGACATGATATGGAAAAGTAGCAGTATGAAGAAAATCCAGATCTGGTCCAATTGATCACTCTC
Source organism: Pinus taeda (assembly GCA_000404065.3). Lineage (NCBI taxonomy): Eukaryota > Viridiplantae > Streptophyta > Pinopsida > Pinales > Pinaceae > Pinus > Pinus taeda. The sequence continues at coordinate 52,547 of APFE031294217.1, forward strand.
TAATGAAAGGAAGGATGACATGACTACCCTGATTCAAGAAGGAAAGTGATGGATGGCCTATGCCCTACAAAGAAGTCCCAAAAGATGAAGGCTCCATTATATTAAAATGAAATTCATGACATCAAATGGAGGAGCCCTACAAGCAGTTGAACGTCCCATGATCTCCACCAATGAAGAAAGAATTGTTGCTGGAAACAAGTCTCTGGTTAAGAGGGATCCTAGAAGCAAGTTCCTCATTAAGGAGAAATTTGGAAATAAGTCCTTGATTAAGAGGGAGATTGGGTACATTCCTTTTATACGAATGGGTACATTCTTGATTGGAATGGGTATATCCTCCCTAGTTGAGAGGGAGAGATAGACACATCATTCTTGTCTTCTCTTGGGAAGAAAGAATGGAGGATTGGGTAAACATTTGGCATCTGATACTCTTTAAGGATGTGGTAGGGAATCTAAGATAAGAGTAGTCATAGAGGATCGATATTCTTTGAGGAATGGGAATCCAAGATAAGAATAGTTCTGGAAGGATATACACTATGAACACCCAGGTGGGGTATGTTCCTTGAGAGACAATGATGAAGGTGTCTATAAATCATTGGTCTCCCCAGCATTGTGCTCTAATCTTGTGGAGAGATAGAGTAGTTAGTGAAGGCCTTGCTATGTGATAATGCCGAATGATATGATGCTATACAGATGGGTTATCAATCCAACTCTTCTTATGAGAATTCTTCAGATTGAGAATGTCCAAGTACAATGTGGGGATTATGTATACCTCCCTATTAGGAGAGAGTGTTGAAATATGTAACTAGGTTCGGTCTTCATAATGTCATATGTAATCATGATTTTATGTAATTAATGTAAAGAAGAAAAATTAAATTATTTTGTTATGCTTAAGCCATGGTTTTCATGCTCAAAGAATTTTATTTTGTAGGAAAACCCCCCATTAAGAGCTTCTAGGGCATGTCATGTGGTCTGCAAGTCAAATAAGTCTTTGTCATGTATAAGAGACCCTTCTTGGTCATGTTACATATTACAAAAGGAATAGATACTCTATCAAGTTGGCCCACATGCATCATCAAGTCGTCCTGCCAATGAATTCGCCCTATTTTGGAGCCCAGCAACGTCTATATAAAGGAGGACTCGACCTCTCTCAAAGGGACTCACTCAAGCATCACAGAAGTTCGATCTAGAGACAAGAAGGAGCCTCAAATCCAGCAAAAAGGAAAGAAGAAAAGAAGGAGATGAGACGAGGTTATAAAGATTGTCTTTGGGTTATTTATTTCACATGTGCAAGTCAGTTAGGGCCACTCTTTGTCGCTGCGAAGGTCAAAGATACAGTCATTTCAAAAAGCCAAGAAATTAAGGTGTCAATATTTGTTAATAAAGTCAAGTTGTTAAGGAAAGAAGATCATCCACAATGAAGAAGTGAAGCCTAGTAAATATGTCATATTCAGTCCACACGTGAAGAATTTCAAAGATCACAAAAATTGCAAACCTATGATAGGTGAAGAAGAACAGAAGTCTGTAGCAGTACACTCAGTTTGACAAGCGTTGAATTTGTGCAAGAAATGATAATTGAAAGAAGTGCTTTGACTTGGTCTTAGAGGGGTTCATGGTCAAGGGTCTAGGTTTTGGAATTCGTCAATTAAAGATTCTATATGATGAAGATTTCTTGTCGATTTTCCTCTCATTGTGAGAAGTTTTGGCCCAGGTAGATCACCTATATCTTGTGTCCTTTTGTCTCATTGTTCTTTACGTTTTTTATAATTATTTGATGAAAGGAACACAATAATAATCAAGTTGAAGAAAAATCTAAAGAAGAAAAGTAAAAAGTCATCACAAGCAATTACCAATGAAAGAGAAATTCGTCATCTTTTTGCTCCTAGATTTCTCAACAAGTGGCATCACTAAACCTTTGTGGGATCATATTATATCACAATGCCATTGCTTGACTCTATGGCTCTCGCTCTATATCCCTGTGGCTCACACATTGACTCTATGGCTCTCGCCCTATATCCCTCTGGCTTGCACAGTGACTCTATGGCTCTCGCTCTATATCCCTCTGGCTCGCACAATGACTTTATGGCTCTCATTCTATATCCCTGTGGCTCGCACAGTGACTTTATGGCTCTCACTCTATATCCCTGTGGCTCACATAGTGACTCTATGGTTCGCATAACAGTGACTCTATAACTCACATCACAGTGACACTATGGCTCGTATTACAGTGATACTATGACTCTATGGCTCTTAATATTCATGTGGTTCGCATCATGTTCTATGGCTCTCAATATTTTAGTGGATCACTTCTTATGAGAATTCTTCAGATTGAGAATGTCCAAGTACAATGTGGGAATTATGTATACCTCCCTAGTTAAGAGAGAGTGTTGAAATATGTAACTAGGTTCGGTCTTCATAATGTCATATGTAATCATGATTTTATGTAATTAATGTAAAGAAGAAAAAATAAATTATTTTGTTATGCTTGAGCCATGGTTTTCATGCTGAAGGAATTTTATTTTGTAGGAAAAGCCCCCATTAAGAGCTTCTAGGGCATGTCATGTGGTCTGCAAGTCAAATAAGTCTTTGTCATGTATAAGAGACCCTTCTTGGTCATGTTATATATTACAAAAGGAATAGATACTCTATCAAGTCGGCCTACATGCATCATCAAGTCGTCCTGCCAATGAATTCGACCTATTTTGGAGCCGAGCAACGTCTATATAAAGGAGGACTCAACCTCTCTCAAAGGGACTCACTCAAGCATCACAGAAGTTTGATCTAGAGACAAGAAGGAGCCTCAAATCCAGCAAAAAGGAAAGAAGAAAAGGAGATGAGACGAGGTTATAAAGATTGTCTTTGGGTTATTTATTTCACATGTGCAAGTCAGTTAGGGCCACTCTTTGTGGCTACGAAGGTCGAAGATACAGTCATATCAAAAAGCCAAGAAATTAAGGTGTCAATATGTGTTAATAAAGTCAAGTTGTTAAGGAAAGAAGATCATCCACAACGAAGAAGTGAATCCTAGTAAATATGTCATATTCAGTCCACACGTGAAGAATTTCAAAGATCACAAAAATTGCAAACCTATGATAGGTGAAGAAGAACAGAAGTCTGTAGCAGTACACTCAGTTTGACAAGCGTTGAATTTGTGGAAGAAATGATAATTGAAAGAAGTGCTTTGACTTGGTCTTAGAGGGGTTCATGGTCAAGGGTCTAGGTTTTGGAATTCGTCAATTGAAGATTCTCTATGATGAAGATTTCTTGTCGATTTTCCTCTCATTGTGAGAAGTTTTGGCCCAGGTAGATCACCTATATCTTGTGTCCTTTTGTCTCATTGTTCTTTATGTTTTTTATAATTATTTGATGAAAGGAACACAATAATAACCAAGTTGAAGAAATAAAGAAGAAAAGTAAAAAGTCATCACAAGCAATTATCGATGAAAGAGAAATTTGTCATCTTTGTGCTCCTAGATTTCTCAACAAGTGGAATCACTAAACCTTTGTGGGATCATATTATATCACAATGCCATTGCTTGACTCTATGGCTCTCGCTCTATATCCCCATGGCTCACACATTGACTCTATGGCTCTTGCCCTATATCCCTCTGGCTTGCACGGTGACTCTATGGCTCTCGCTCTATATCCCTGTGGCTCGCACAATGACTTTATGGCTCTCACTCTATATCCCTGTGGCTCGTACAGTGACTTTATGGCTCTCGCTCTATATCCCTGCGGCTCACATAGTGACTCTATGGTTCGCATAATAGTGACTCTATAACTCACATCACAGTGACACTATGGCTCTTATTACATTGATACTATGACTCTATGGCTCTTAATATTCATGTGGTTCGCATCATGTTCTATGGCTTTCAATATTTTAGTAGATCGCTTCTTATGCTTTGCGTGATGTATGACTTGAGTTAGTAATCTACTTGACAGTGTGTTAGTAATCCATATGACAGTGAGACATTGATTTATATAACAACATGACAGTGACCTATATGGCAGGGAGATAGTGACCTATATGACAATGAGACATTGACCTATGGTAGTTATATATGTTGGCAAGTGATACTTATGATAGCAGGCTAAGTAACCTTCAGCAACAGTGATCTTGATGACAGCAACAACATTACTCTTGGTGACAGTGACAACAATATGTCTATAGTACATTTGATGGCAGTTATGAAAGTTTGATCTATGTATGGCAATGACCTTTGATACGTCAGTAACCTTGTACAACTATACCCTTTGATATGACAGCGATGTTGCATAACAGTGACTTTGACATATGACAGTGACAGTGACCTTGATGAATGACAGTGAAAGTGACCATGATGAATGGCATGTCTCTACGACAGTGACTTGATAGAGAAATATGTTACTTGGAGATCTACTTCCCTATACTTGTCTACTGCCAAGTTTGGCCTAGCAGACCTAATGTATTGTATGTCAAAGGATATGTCTCACTTAATGTAATTTGTATCTTTCCATTCATCATGAGAAGCAAATTCTTTAAAAGAAGTTGGTTCAAAGTTAGTAGGTAATTTCAATGCACAATCACATGAGGCATCCATGTGATCTATGTTCGAGTAGTCATATATCCAAAATTCATCATCATCATTCATCATTTCATCAAAGTTGCAACTCCAAATTTTGCAGCTCAGTGGGCCATTGTAGAAATGATTCTAGTATGACTATGAAGCCACGTAACACACCTAGGTAAGCTTAGGAATTTTCATCAAAAAGTTTCATCCTAGGGAGTTTTTTAACCTTGCTAAATTATGTGTGTTTGTAAACACCGATAATTGACAGAGTTTTCCTCCCAGATATACCACCAAATCTATGGTGGGATTCAATGATGATCTCTTAAGTGAGACCTAGTGTATTGGGTCTATGTATAATTATCATATTGGATCATGCCTTGAGTCTTGCATAAATTAGTTGAGTCTAAGTGTCTATTTGTAATTATTAAATTTCCAGTTGGTTAGGTAATTTAATAATTTCAATGTAAATTGTAAAATCAAATGATTGTAAAAATTGAAGGGGGTAGAGTACTCATTGTTAGAACCTATACACCTCAACTTAGTGTCTAGACACCTTTTAAGGGTTGAAATTATGTCTATCCCATCAAATTATTTTTACTTTTGGTTTTATGGCGAAAAATGGCAAAAATTTAGCCAGAAAATGATCAAAAAATTAAAATTGAGAGAAAATAAAAATCCCTCCAAGTGGAAAAACGAAATTTTTGAGAGGGTAGTCATTCCCAAGTAAGAATTAAATTGACAAACCCAATTCCAAGGCAAAAATAACACAAGAAATTCTTTGGAGCCATAAAAGAATTTTTTTTCAAGAAAATTAATTCTCTTGGGTCCAATTAGTTCAAGAAAAATCGTGGGTCCAAAAGAAGTCCAGTTTTCAAGGTCTTCCATCAAGGAAAAATCAATTTTTAAACAAAAATTGAACTCATGGACCAAGGTGGTTAAGTCAAAAATAATTTTTTGAAGAAAAAAGGTCGACCTAGAAAAAAGGGAATTATTATGGAATTTGAATTTCTTCATCAAGATCAAAAGACAGGATTTGATTTTGGCATGGATCAAGCAGCAATTAGTCGTTATTCTCAAGGATCAAGTCAAAATTGTGCAACTTCTTGGACCCAGCCATCATTGTACATGTAAGACCCCTTTGGGAATGTTGTATCTTGTAAAGAAAAATTTTGTATAGTTAAAAATGTCACAAAGACCCTCCAAGATCTTGTCAAGCAAGTCGGCCTACAAGAAGGATCCAGTCGACCTCATGGACAGCAATTTGACCTCCTAAGAAGCTTATATATAAGGGAACCTTGAGTTCATTTGGAAAAAGAATTCTATCAAACAAGAAGAACTTAAATCTCCTCAGGAAAGAAGCCAAAAAAGGACGAAAATCAAGAAAAAGAAGAAGAAAAGCAAGATCGAAGTTTTTGGGCCTCTTTATATCTCTTGTTAGCGTTTCTGAAGTAGCTGCTAGAGCAAAATTGTAGAAGTTGCTAGAGAAGTCGAAGTTGCATAAGAAAACTACTGGGGAAATCGAAATTGCAGAAGAAGTTGTTGAGAAAGTCGAAATTGTTGGGAAGTCAAAGTTGTTGCTAGGTCAAAATTGTTGGAAGGTCGAAGTTGCTGGAAGTTGTTCGGTTAAAGTTATTGGAAGTTGCTAGGTTGAAGTTGCTGGAAGTTGTTCGGTCAAAGTTATTGGAAGTTGCTAGGTCGAATTTGTTGGAAGTTGCTGGGTCGAAATTGTTGAAAGTTGTCGGGTCAAAGTAATTGTAAAAGTTCATCAAGAAGGAGAAGTTTGACTTGGCCTTGGAGGGGTCAATGACAAGGGTCTTAGGTCTTGGAATTCATCATCTGAACTTTCTATAAGAAGATAAGAATTCTTGTCGGTTTTCCTCTCAAGAGGAGAGGTTTTGGCCCTGGCTTGCAGCCTACATTTTGTGTCCTCTTTGTCTATTTGATCTTCATAGTTTGGTAGTTGTTTGATGATAAGAACACAATAATAATCGAGAGAAAGAAAAAGCTAATCAAGTTAAGTAAAAATACATCACAAGTAGTTATCAACGTAAGAGAAATCACCTAATCTAGTTGCCCCTAGATTTTTCAACATGGTATCAGAGCTAAGGTGACTACAACAAGGAAAGGTAGCTTGATAATCACTCCATTGAAGAAGGATACATAAGGGTCAAGCACAAGGAGATCATCAAAGAAAACTAACAAACATCAAGGAGGACCATTCATCTCATCACAAGGATCACATCATCTATAAGGAACACATTGTGAACAAGAAAAAGACCATAAAGACCCTACCTCCAATCTGTTGGAAACATTGAGGGGGGGTGAATCAGTATTTCTTAGCAATTAGCACTTTATTAATCTTTTTCAAAGCATTAGTTAATCTTCAATTATTATTATTATTGTTTAGTAAGAGCAGTAAACAACAATGCAAAAATAGAGACAGTAGGTGTTGGAAATAATACTGAGAGGGGGGGTGAATCAGTGTTATCAAATCAATTATTTTTCATTTCACAATCAGATTTGTATACGCTACTTCAGTTATGGGAAACTGCGTATATACGCTACTATGTCTAAGGCAACCAACGTATATCAGTAAACTTATGATTCATTAAATGTTGATCTTTAATCAGTGCATCAGAACTTCATTAACCATAAGAACAGTTAATAGGTGCAGTAAAACAAAACAGATCCTCACACACATGGACACAAGATACAAGGTGGAAACCCAATGTGGGTGAAAACCACTTGCTGCAATTCGTCTCTATCTTCTTTTAATAAGAAACTTCTTTCTACAATATTTATGTACTGGTGCAGTCTTATACCAGTACACAAGCTGCTACCTACAGAAGGCTACAACCTTCTCTCATTCTCCAGCTTCTCTTGGAAGGGAGCTACAACCCCCTTAGCTCTAGTACTAGCTGATGTACTAGTACATAGGTGCTGACCTACAGAAGGCTACAATCTTCTCTTTCTTCCAGGGACCACGTTTCATAAATTTTTAGACTAGATCCATCAATGACAATAACCAAACATCAAATACATCTGCATCAACCAATCTCCTTTGCTTCAATCAAAACTGAATCAAACAATTACTTCTCTGAACGCTGTAACTAGAATACATTAACAGTATCCAAAAACCAATCTTGAACCCAGAACACTGCAGTAATAAACAGAAGTAGATAAACCATATTTCATGAGACGTACGCTACTTCAATATGTAGAACCTGCGTGGATACGCTTCTGTATTAAGGCCAACCAGCGTATACGTTGTTTTGACTTACTTAACTAGCATGAATACGCACCTCTACTGTGCCGAACCTGCGTATAGATCTATAAAAGATAAGTTACCCTTTTCACTTATTCAGACATCAATTATACCCAGATTATCAGATTTATAGATCAACTCGTGCGCCAAATATAACAGATCAAAATCACACAAAGATACTACTATTCAAGCTTTAAGATCTTGACCCAACAATAGAACTTATGCTTCTTCTAGCGCTCAGGTTCCTCCTTAGTTCAGATCCAGCTATGCACCATAAACCAATTCTAGATCTTGCTCTTCATAAGATATTCAATGCTTGAGTCAATCACTTTGCCTAATGATCTCCTTCCACTTTTATAGTCTTAGGCCTTACTCAATACCACGGTCCAAAACCACTTAGAACCAATACTATGGACCCAAAACCTAGGTTCAACACGTCATACGAGATACCATGGACCAAAGACATAGGTCCAAATACCAAGGACTAAATACCATGGACTAAAAATAAATTTTCCCACATGTATGTGCCTTTCCGTGCATGGAAGTGTGTGCATACGTATACATGCCTTTTGATCGTTGAACCCAAGTGTATACGCGACTTGGTTAAGAGGAACCTGCGTATATCTCTTTTTCTTTCATTTTGAGAGCCTGAACTGTGATATGTCATTTGAGTGAGTTGCCATCAAGGACAACACCTGTGTCATAGCGCCAAACCTATGTCATAATGCCAACAATCTCCCCCTTTGGACTTGATGGCAACCCCAAGTCACTCAAAGTCATTCTCCCCCTTTGTCATCAAGTGCAAAGGGTTATCTCCCCTTGAGTACATGCTGAAATCTCTGCTCTGCTATGCTGTCCATGCTCCCCTTGACTGTAGGCAAGGTCTACAAGAAGATGTTCTACAAGAAGAAACATGACTTTATACATCATAAATGACTTTCCTATCACCAAAGGCTCATACATACATTCATCTCCCAACCAAGTGGGGATATACCAAAGGTTTACACATGATAAAACAAGAACATTACATCATCCATCCCAGGCATAGTGGGGAAACCAAAGTAGGTTGTTACATCACCTTGATAAGAAAAGAACTACATGACATAGAGATGAAATATCTACAAAAAGACTATGATAGTCATCAACAATTATCATCGGCAGCATCTGTCAATCATCATTCAGGCCAGCAACCATGTTCTCCCTCTGCACCTGTTCCACCTGAAACCAAAAATCAATTGTGAACTTGAACCAAGATCTTCTAAGATAATGCCAACAATGCATTATTAGAAGTATGTATGCTCCCCCGAACCTGTGCCAGATGGTGTTTGTCAGACCCATATCAGACTCTTTTCATCCTGAGCCTGGCCCACTATGTGTCTTCAAATCAACATATACGCGACTATATCCACAGAAACTAGCGTATGTACGCGGATGCTCCACATGAAACTCGCGTACAACTACTTTTCTCTAAAACAGACAAGTTTCAACAACAAGACAATGCATCAACTACTCCCAGCTTCTGTCTGAGGTATTCAAATGTCTCCCTGGGCAGTGGTTTGGTGAGCATATCAGCAACCTATTCCTTGGAGGGAACATACTCCAATTTGACCTTTTGTTCAAGCACTTGTTCTCAGAGAAAATGATATTTAATAGGTATGTGCCTGGTTTTTGAATGCATGACAGGATTCTTTGAAATACTAATTGCACTTGTATTATCACATAAAATGGAGATAGGTGGAGTACAAGTGATTTGAAAATCTTGCAAAGTTTGCATCATCCAAAGGAGCTGTGTGTAGTAAGATGCAGCAGCCACATATTCCGCTTTCGTTGTAGATAAAGCAATTGAACTTTGTTTCTTGCTGAACCAAGATACTAATCTGGGACCCATAAAGAATGCACCACCACTAGTGCTTTTTCTGTCATCCACGCTTCCTGCCCAATCTGCATCTGTATATGCATGAAGTGTAAGATCTGTATCTCGAGGATACCATAAGCCATAGTTTTGTGTTCCTTGAAGATATTTGAAAATCCTTTTAACCGCCTGAAGGTGTGCTTCTTTTGGATTTGCCTGGAATCTTCCAACTATTCCCACTGGATTTGCACTGAGGCTACATCCTGTTACCATAGGGGTACATATTGGTTTCGAATCTTCCATGCCATATTTCTTCAAGATCTGCTTGAGGTACTTGGTTTGTGATAAAAAGATCCCGTCTTTATTTTGTTGGACTTGTAAACCAAGAAAATATGTCAGCTCACCAAGCAAGGACATTTCAAATTATTTCTGCATCACCAAAGCAAAGTTTTGATTCATGGCTTCTTCATTGCTACCAAAGATGATATCATCAACATGCACAAGTATTAGCAATTTATCATTATCAATTTTTATATATAGATTGCTATCTGCTAACCCTTTTGAAAAACCTTGTTGATGGAGGTATTTGTCCAGACAATAATACCAAGCCCTTAGAGCCTGTTTAAGACCATAGAGTGCCTTCTTAAGTCTGCATACAAGTTTTGGATCATTTCCAAGGATGAATCCATCTGGTTGCTCAATAAACACTTCTTATTCTAAGTCTCCATTTAAAAAGGCAGATTTCACATCCATTTGAAATGCTTTGAACTTCTGAAAGCTGGCAAGAGCAAGGAACATTCTTATGGATTCAAGTCTTGCAACCGGTGCAAAAGTTTCTTCAAAGTCTATACCTTCTTGTTGAGCATACCCTTTACAAACAAGTTTGGCCTTGTTTCTAATAACATCTCCAAATTCATTCAGCTTGTTTTTGAATATCCATTTTGTCCCTATGACATTCTTATCATTCGGTCTAGGAACCAACCCCCAAGTATTATTATTTTCAATCTGCTCAAGTTCTTCATTCATGGCCTTGACCCAACATTCATCTTTGCATGCTTCACTTACATTTTGTGGTTCAGTGGAGGAAAGCAATGCTAGATAGCTTGAAGCTTCTAAGATAGTTCTTCTTGTTTGTACACCTACCTCTTTCTACCCCAAAATTTGAGTTTCTGGATGATTCTTCTTAACGTACCTGGATGGAGTCTTTTCTTCTACCCTTATCTATTCTTCTGGTGCTTCATAGGTTTCTTCTTCAGCAAAATTTTGATTTGATGTTGAAGGATAGTCCTCATCATCTTCAAAATCTTCGGATTTTACCTGCCTAGGAATATTTCCTTCTTCATCAACCACTACATAAATGCTTTCAACAATTTTTCCAAGTCTTTTATTGTAGCACTTATGTCCTTTGCTATGGGGAGAGTAACCAAGGAGAATGCCTTCATCTGCTCTAGGTTCAAAGTTGCCAAGGTTTTCATCAGTCCTTTTGATGTAACATTTGCTTCCAAATATTTTGAAGTATTTTACCATGGGAGTCTTACCATACCAAAGTTCATGAGGAGTTTGAGTGTTGTTTACTTGGATGTTTGTCTTGTTGAGAATAGTAACTGCAGCAAATGTAGCTTCACCCCAAAAGGTTGTGGGAGTTCTAGACTCATCAAGCATAGCACGAGACATTTGTTGAACCATTCTGTTCATCCTTTCCACTACTCCATTTTGTTGAGGAGTCCTTGCAGTAGAGAATTCCCTTCTTATTCCATGTTCTTCACAAAAGTTGAAAAATTCATTCGAGGTAAATTCCCATCCTCGATCAGACCTGAGGCATTTGATTCTGTGATCTGATTCATTTTCAACCAAGGCTTTGAATGCTTTGAACTTTTCAAAAGCTTCATCTTTATGCTTCAGAATTCCTATCCAACACATCCTGGAAAAGTCG
>APFE031294217.1:73876-86896 GCA_000404065.3 Pinus taeda
TTTTTTCAATATAATTAATTAAATTAAATTAATTTTAAAAAACCCTAAATCATTCAGACTTCATTCCCATTTTATTTTACTTTTATTTTTTATTTATTTTCATGATCAAAGTTAGTTACCTAGTTATTACTAACCTTTATGATTAATCACATTTTATTTTTATTTTATTTATTTATTTTATTTTTAAATTTTTATTAATATTTTTTTTACTAATTTAATTAAGCCATTAATTTAATTTAATTTAATTAATATAATTAATTAAATTAAATGATTTGCATTGATTAATTAATTAATTAATTAATAAACCTTCTGACTGGAAGGTCTATTTGTTCTTATGCTTCCAAGGGTTTCGAGGGGTTTATCTATCTGATCAGGGGAAACCAGTTTCCACTGATTTCACTTCCATTGTCCCTGTTGAGGTTCTGCGGAAATTTCATAATTTCAATGGCCTCTCTGATTTTTCTTTTATGATAATTGTCCTCTCTTGCAATTACCTTGGCGTCTTCCAAACACATATGATGTTTGGTCTTGGATGAGTGCTCTGCAAGGGCTGACGTACGAGATCTATCATTCTTTATGTTCGTCGCGTGCTCTTTAAGCCTTGTTTTCAGAGATCGACATGTTTCCCCAATATAACTCCTACCACATGAGCAATCAATCTTGTACACTCCCTTGAGTTGTTGACGATCGATGTTATCCTTAACCGACCTCATCGTCTGCCTTATCGTTCCACATGTTGTAAATTGAGTGTCTATGTTTTTCTTTTTTAATATCTTTGCAATCTTGTCGGTAAGCCCTTGGATGAATGGAAGGTAAACCCTCCCCTGATTTTCTTTCTTGTCTTCAAGGGTACGCTTAGAGAGGGCCCTGTCTTGAGCCCTTCTTATAGCTTTCTTGATACTCCACTCCTTGTATCCAATGTTTTTGAAGACAGAGGTTAAGTGTTTAATCTCATCTTTTAGGTGATCAGGGTCAGAAATCCTGAAAGCTCTGACAGCCAGGGTGTTTACAACGCCAGATTTTTGGGATGGATGATGGTAAGAGTCAGCATGAAGATAGCTATCAGTGTGAGTTTTCTTCCTATAGACCTGGTGTCCCAAAGTACCATCCTCCCTTCTACTGATAAGGACATCTAGAAAGGGGATCTTACCATTCTCCTCAAGCTCCATAGTAAATTTGATTTCAGAGGATAAAGAGTTAAGATGATTGAAGAATTTCTCAAGCTCTGCTCTACCATGAGTCCAATTTAGGTTGGTGTCATCAACAAATCTTTTCCACCATGCTGGTTTTAAGTGGAATGAGTCAAGGGCTTTTCTCTCAAAGTATTCCATGTATAGGTTAGCGACAATAGGTGAGAGCGGGGAACCCATGGCAACTCCAGAAATTTGTTCATAATAGTGATCTTGAAAACTGAAAAAAGTGGACCGTAAATAGATTTCTGCAAGCTTCGTTGTTTCAGGATCGATGGCCATCTTTATAACATGCACAGATTCATCAAGGGGAATCTTTGTAAACAAGGATACGACATCAAAGCTTACTAGAATATCATCTTTATCCACCCTTTTATCCTTAATAAGTTGAGTCTTTTATGAAGGAGGCTGTGTTACCAACCAGAGGTTTTAGGATCTTAGCTACATACTTAGCTAATTCATATGTAGGGGAACCAATGGTGTTAACAATTGGTCTAAGAGGGACCCCTTCCTTATGGATTTTTGGTAATCCATAGATTCTAGGAATAACCTCACAGGAGGGAATCAACCTCTTTTTTATTTTATCTTCCAGGTTGGTTTCCATGATGGCTTTCTTGACCTGCTTTATCACCTTGGGAATAGGGTTAGAATTGACCTTTCTATAACTTCCACAACTCAAATGCTCATTCATTTTGTGAATGTAATCTTCCTTTTTTAACACAACAGTTGCTCCACCTTTATCAACTTTAAGAACCACTATTTTATCATTATTACGGAGAGATTTCAGAGCTTCTCGCCCTTCTTTATTAAGGTTACTCTTTGGGCGTTTAGACTTCAACAAAGCTAGGGAACATTCCTGTCTTAATATCTCCCTGTCGTTTGATGAAAGACCTTGCGTCCCATTCTCAATGTTGCAAATGATGCTTTCAAAAGGAATGTTCTTAGGTGAGACCGCAAATCCCAAACCTTTGCTCAATATTTCAATTTCTTCAGGATTGAGTATTATAGATGAGAGATTCACAACCCTTTTTTCATGCGTATTTGGAATAGAGGGGTTCCCAATCACAACCCTATCAATGTTGTGATTATTCTTGGAAGCATCATGATTATTAATCATCCCATGGTTTGAATTATTTTCAGCATCGAAATTTTTACCTTCTAAGCCGCTTTGGTTCTTATGAATATTATAATCATTCCTAATCCCTTTAGCATTACCACCGCTATTATAATTGTCAACGTAGGGAATTCTGTTGTGTTCCACCGCATTACCCATGCTGTTGACCGTTATTTTATCCGTATTACCCACGTTATTGACCCTTATCATATCTGCATTACCCACGTTATTGACCCTTATCATATCTGCATTACCCACGGTATTAACATTACCCACGTATTTAATTAATGATGTGTTGGAGATAACGTTGTCAGCGCAGGGTATTACGTTGTGATCACCGCTGTTATCTGCATTCCCCACGCTGTTAATCGTTTTTATACCTGCATTACCCCCGCTATTAATCATTATCCTATCCTTACCCGAGCTATTAACCTCATTAATTATTACATCCTTAACAAATGTTCCCGGGACAGCGCAGGACTCATCAGCGTTCATGTTCTTGTGCTTGGTATCACCGTTGCTATTGTTGCTTCTAAAACCCACAGCGTAGTTGGTTTTGGCATTGCTGGAATCCTCAGGGAAAGCGCAAGAATCATCAGGGATCTTGGGCTCCACGGTATCCTTGTTGTTGTTAAAAGTGAAACTGCTGGGATCATTAGGGACAGCGCAGGAATCATCAGGAACAGCGCAGGATTTAATGTTCTTGTTGTAGCAGTTATTCATGTTGTTGTTGTTGTCGCCTGAACCCATAGCGCAGTTGGTATTGGGAGCATCGCATTTGGTATCCTGATCAGGGGATGAACATTGTATTGCTTGTAAACCCTATCTTCAAGATAATTAAAGATGTTAAGAATGTCATAAAAAATCCAATCTGGAGGAAATAACAAAGAAAAAACTTCTCCCAATCTCTAAATTATAACCAAGGATATACGACCTCCTTAAATTCATAAGAATGGAGTTCTTCTAAGACTTATTGTTAATACCATCGGTTCCCTCACATATGCTTTAGCTAAGTACATAGCTGGCAATGTAAGACCCTTAGTTGGTAATGTTGGATCCTTCATTAAGGATTCATATGAGTTTGTTAAGGTCATAAAGAATGAAAAAGTGGAAGATGATGACTTTCTCATTAGTTTTGATGTGGTCTCATTATTCACCAAGATTCCTTTAGATGATGCAGTCAAGCTTGTCTATGGGGTTGCTAACATTGAAACAAATAAGCTGGTTGAAGTTTGTCTTCATTGAAAATTCTTTATCTTCCAATGAGAATACTATGAATAGGTCACAAGAGTTGCAATGGGATCCCCCCTATCACCCATTGTATCCAACCTCTACATGGAAAATTTTGAAAAGAAAGTGATTGACTCATACCCCTAGAAACCAAATTGGTGGAAAAGGTATGTCAACGACATTAATATCAAATGACAACATGGTAAGGAAGAACTAAATAAATTCCTTAAACATCCTTAAACACATTAACATAATATTATATGACATTAAGTTCACAATGGAACTTGAATACAATAATAGTATTCCCTTCCTTGATGTGTTAATCACAAGACAAGATGATGGGAATTTAGAACATCAAAGATACAAATGAAGACATACTGGCAACTACCTCCATGTAGACTCTAGACTCTCACCACTATCTTGCTCAGAAAATTGGGACCTTAAACACCTTAGCCTTAAGATTTTTAAGAATATATAATAATGAACACCTAGAAAAAGAATTGAACCACTGTACCGAGGCATTTAAGGAAATTGGATACAAAAGCAAAGACATCTTTAAATCCATTGAAAGGGAAAAAGGAATGACGAACCATCCCCAAAACTTAGTAAACTTACAACCTTCTATCGGAAAATCACATCTTCCATACGTTCATGGTGTTACTAATAAAATAGTTAAATTTATTAGGAAAGGAAAGATTAGTTCTATATTCAAATTGTTAGAGATGATAAAATAAAAAATGAAATCAATAAAAGACTAGATTGACCAACATCAAATCAAGGAAGTGTATAAAATGAATTGATCCTATGGTATGTGCTAAATTGGGGAAGCTAGGAGATACTTAAAAGCAAGAATTAAAGAACATGGAGTCGACATAAAAAATTAGTGCATGCACACTTCTGCCCTTGTTGAACACTCCCTCCACAAAAAGCCCCATATCTACCTTCAGAAACTCTGAGATTATCTCCAAAGAGGACCACTATTTTAGAAGAATATTTAGAGAATCCTTAGAGATATGAAGACATCCAAACAATCCCAATGGATATGGTGGACATGAGGTAAGTAGTATCGGTTACCTCTCATCACTCAACTCACTAGCCCCTAGTTTCTTCATTTGATCCTTGCTCTACTCCCAATGTATTTATTTTTCTCTCTCCACTTGAATCTCCTTGGGAGACATTCTTCCTCCCTCCTTTATTTTCCTTTGATTATCCATTCCTCTCCTTTCCTTCTCATTATTTCGTTCCTCCATTATCCTATCAATTATTGCATTAACATATTAACTAATCTCTACAAAATAATTATGAGAATTAATAGGGTTTACATTAATATTATCACACTATTAATATTAATAGTCCTACTATTAATAACTATAGCCCTACTAATACTAATAATACATTATTAGCTTCATATTAATATTAATTCATAGGTCTAGCATTTAAATTAGGTCTTACGTTTTACAATTCTTTAGGTATAAGACTTAATTTAATGACATCTTAGTTAATAGGACTAACTCTAATTATTAATTACTAAATTAGTTAGACTTATATTAATATTATTTGCTATTAATAATTAATAGACTATGGCAATAATCATATTACACTATTGCTTTTAAAAGGATTAATAGAAGGGAAGATGGTGATCTCACGTGCTAGGGTTTTCCTGTGCAAAGCTTTGCAAAGTGCCACAACCATTCACAGGTAGTTTTTAGGCATTAACGGAGCTTTCTGGTGTGGGGTTGCAGTGATCTATTCTATTCATGGAGGAGGGTGCCAACTATATTTGATTTTGTAGGCTACAAACTACCCTATTCATAGCCCTACAAATTGGGTTCTCGATTGTAGTGGATTCGCCATATAGTGGTTACAGTGAGATCATAATCATGGGTTACAGACCAAACATTCTTTGTCATCATATTGGGATATTGATTTGATAATTGTCATGATGGGCCTTTGGATTGAGGAGGAGCCATGAATTTAATAAGTCAAGAGGGTTTCATGGCATGTGAATTTGTTGTGGCTTGATCCTTTATGTTCTACATATTTGGATGAGCATAGGGCCGAGAGGGTTTCATGAATTATGGAGTTGCGGTTTCCCAATATTTTTACCCTTGAAGATCTAGATGTGGATAATGTTGAGATGGTATCATGGCTAGTGAAGGGATGGATGGAGGTCTTAACCCATCTCTTCGTCTCAGACTTTTCTAAGAGACATGCATGCAAGGAAAAGTTCTAGATCTTCCTTAAAAATTTAAATGGGAAAACTCTTGTCTATTGGATTTGGAGCTCAAATATAGTGAAAATTTTGAATCAAGTCAGCTAGGACAATATGAGTATTCCTGTATCTTTACAAAGTCTGATATTTGAGGGGAAATTGATGCAATATGCCTTTATTTTGAAATAATATGGTGTTGAAATGAAATCAACCATAATATTAAATGTAAGGTTGTGTGGGAGGGGGAGCTTCATGACACAGAAATCCTAAGGGACCAGGTTCATTCAAGGATGCACTGAAATGGAAGAATGTCAATCAAGCTGATCATATCCAAAATTTATCAGGCCCTTACATAGTTTAGCAAATGGATAAGTTACTAGCTATGGATGTAAAAACCCCATAGATAAAATCATATTTTGATGTTCAACACTCTGAGTCATTAATCGACAGGTTTAATGGGTTTTGGCCATGAAATGAAGAGTTATACCAGTGGGTGTTTTCTTCTTGGGCACAAAAATTTAGCCTCTATATATGCTCTAAGGGTTTTTTCATAGTACAATTTGATACACAATAAGCTATGGAAAAACTTCAAAATGAAGGACCATGGTTTTGGGGTAGAGTTGGGCTTTTCATTACCCCGTGGTTCCCATAATTTGATACTACAAGCATGGTGGTAACAAAAATGTTGGTATGGATGAGGTTACCAAATATCCCTCTTCCCTTATGGAAACATTAGGCCCTGGAGGATATTGGAAATACTTTGGGTAAATTCAAAAAAATGGATTTGGATAGAACAACAAAAGGCATATTTACATTTTCCACAATATGACATGTATAGATAGACCTTAACAATTTTCTACTAGATCATATTCATTTAAAACATGAAAAATTTAAGTGGAATTAGGTTTTAGATTATGATAATATGACATTTAGATGTCGAAATTGTTATCAAACCAGGCACTTGTAGATCATTTTCCCAAAGGAAAAAAGGATCCAAAAAAAAAGAGAGGCAAGCCTCTAAGAAAAGGGGTTGGAATTTTCCGGACACTTCCGAAGACGAGGAAGAAGTGCCTATGGAAAATGGTCCAAATATAGATGTTCATACATAACCTAGTAGTCAAGAAAAAGGAGGAGTTGGGGATTAGTCAAGAATCATGACTCACAGTCAGAAGAGCAATGAATCGACAAAGATCATAACATCAAAGCAGCAGAAAGTGGAAACACCCATGGAGAAGCAATCAAGGGGGGTACAAAGAGATCCCGTGTATTTGAGAGCTCAGAATCAAACAAAGAAGTCCCCTTGTAGGAAAATGGAAAGCAACTGGTAACAGTAACAACTTCTCCAAACCAAGGAATTTGGAAAAATATTTGGAAAAAGAAAGGAAAAAAGGGGAAGTTATGTGACTTTTATCACACAACCTTGGCAAAATTTCGTAACTTATTTTCAAGATTTTTTTCTTCTTCTTTTATTTTTATTTTGTACCAACATAAAGACTGACATGAACAAATACTTATCAACATCTACATAATTTAATGTCGTTTTCAGGTTGAATAAAATTGCGATTTTCCTTGGAAAAATAATATTGCACTATTAGAATTAACAATATTTATGATATTAAGGAACAAAACATATTTTAATTATCCTCTTACTCAATATAAGACTAATTCTAAATTATTCATTCTTAAGTTTATATTAATATTATTCACTATTAATAATAAATAAAACTATGCAATAACAATAGTACAATATTAATATTAATAATATTTAGAACCCTCATTATTAATTATTCTATTAAATACTTTCATATTAATACTTTTTAGGTTTTTAGGCTTGATATTTTAGACTTTTTAAGAGTCGACATAAAATAATCATGCTATTCCCTCCATTTCTTTATATTTATATATTTTCTCCTCTCCTCCTCCTCTCCAAAACATTATGTCCTAATGATGGGTCCTATTTTGGAATCGAAATGTCAGCATAAAAATGAAAATGTGGATCATATTATGGATACACTCTCGTCTTCAAATTCTAACCACAAAAGTTTACAATAATAAAAATTATTGTTGTGAACTAATAATTGATATGTATTATGAAAACAATATTGATTACTAGAGATAAGTTGGTAATGTTTGAAGTTGGACCTTTTCCATATTACCGTCTTCAAACTTGGCATGTAATTGATGTATTTATAAGACATTACAAAAATAAATATCTTTAAATGTGATTAGTATAGTATCATAGAATATTTGAACAAGACACAACTAATATTTTATTAATATTTATAACTCATTAACTAAATAAAGCTAGAGAGAGATAAGAAAGTTCTTTTAATCTTTTCAATCATTGAAACTAAATGTTAAAACAAATCAATCAACTCCTTACCAATATTTTGAAGGTCAGATAGACCAAAATTAGTCTTAGTGGATGGTAATTATCATTATAATTAGCATAAATATAATATTCTCACCAAAGTTGATCTCATTAGAGTTTGGAACTCCCAAGACCAGTGGTGGAAGGTGTTATTTCCATCGGTTTTGGTTTCGACTAGAGATTAAGGTACTTATGGGGCGTTTAGAAGTAGGGGTTAAAAATGTGGCATCTAGGAGTGATGACATATGTATACATATTTGAAATTCATTGATATCTATGTTTTCCTTCAAATTAGGTTTAATGCTAAAAAAATTTATGTCATTGGTTAATGTTGTGTTTTTAGAGGATTTTCACACTAGCTTGAACTAGTAGTAAGGCACTTAGAGGCCCCATCTATTGGTAGAGCTTGAAATTTTGACATCAAAAACTAATGATCAACATGCATCTATTATGGATACGAAAATACCCATATTAATCTTAAGGAGACGTCCATTCACAAGGTTCCATGTTTATAGTATTTCCTCAACAACATACATTAAATACATAAAGGTATAGGTTGAACTTATGAAACTAAAAAGATGATGACTTTTCTATATATATTATTGATCTGCACCCATTGACATGTTCTCTAGTGGGCCTCCAATTTAGACACAAATTAAGGCCCATCTAACCTTTCTTAGGCACATAAAGCCTATATTAAACATCTTCTTATACACATAATAATGTTTTTTAGCTTTAATATGTTCTTAGGAAGGTTTAGAGATAATTGCATATGATGTGCCTTGTTGTCTCTTAAGAAAGAAATTTCTTGGCTGTGTAGAAATTGTGCTTAAGACATTAATGATTATTATTATTGTCACTTATTTGTATGATGTATCCTCAAGTGAAGGACCTGAAGCGCCTGAATTTTAACCCTTAATACTTAGGTGATATGAAAGTCTCAGAATGCCATTTGATTGCTAAATAAAAGTGTTGAGTGAAGAATGTTTTGAGAAGTTAGAGACAATATGTTGTTTTTCACAGAAACTATTATCTGTAACACTTTGGGAAGCTAGAGACAATATGTTGTTTTACATAGAAACTATTATTTGTAACTTAGAAGAAATATATAAGTAGGAACTTTAAGTACAGGAGCACTCTTTTAATGAATTTTAACTTCATTCACATAAGTAAACAAAGACCCGCATCTTCATTACCATACTTAAAGAAAGGAAGATACATGATGACACATAATAGATAAATCACAAATCATACCCAACAATGTGTGGAAAGCTCCTGATTCTTTCATTAATCATCAGTTTTATCAAGAATCCAATAGCCTAGTCTCTAGGTTCTTCAAAATTCGAACCCTTTTTCTATAATTTTTCCTCTTTTATACATCATGGGACAGTTGGTAATCACCAAAACTGTCAAACTGCTTAACTATCTCCTAATTGTCTAAAAAAGTCATTACAAAATATTAACACCTCATTCTTCTCAAGAGAACAAAATAACAAGAAGTAAAAGAAATTAGAATATGACTGGTGATGGTTGCTCGTTGTTCAAATTTGTGGCTTGAGTATCTGCAAGCTATAATCCTGTAGATGTCCTGATGACAACTAAACTGCTTTAACACAACAAAGTTGCATCTTTACAAAATTCCACGCGTGGACCTATGGGTTATGGACCCACGTGTATATCGGAAATGTTCTGATTAGCGGAAACACAAAGAAACCCTTATGGTCCACGTATATATCGGAAGTGTTCTGATTGGCGAAAACACAAAGAAACTCGACCAATCACCGTTCCTTTGGAGTTTCGGTCATCCGCCTTTTAGTTATTCTACTAAAACAATGGAATTGGTTGATTCACGCGGAATATGGCAAACCTTCAGTTACCATGGAACCGAAAGGAAACAAGACTCCGATTCGTAATCTTATCGCTTCTGCCTTTTCCACAAACCTTTGCCCTCCCCACGGAATCGAAAAGAAATAAAACTGTTGTTGAAAGACTTCTTAGGTCTAAAATTTATAATAAAACCCTTACACTTTTTGACGCGATATCCGTCGGATCTTGTCCCTTCCTGATGAGTGGCTGCGATTGATCCGGACTTCAACAGATTAAATCACATTCCATAAACCATCGCGTCCATTTTCTAGATTAAACCTTGTCCTTGTTAACCACGTGATTACCGTTGGATTTGAATTCTTCAAGCAGATGACCCTGATTAACTGAGGTTTTAACTCGGTTTTATAACTTCTCGCAACCGATTTTGGAGTAAACCTCGTCCTTGTTAACCATATGATTATCATTAGATCTGTCGCATGTCGATCGGACGACTTAGGTCTTCTCCTGGGTTTCTCACGTTCAAAATCCATCAATGATATGAACTAAATCATTTCTTTCGGATTTCCACATTTTCTTTTAATTACGTTAGAAAATAATATTTGATTTTTTTTTCATTTTTGCGATAAAATTGAAAATAAAATTAAAATGAAAATGGATGCTACAACATCTAGCTCCACCTAGGGATAATGCTTTTGCCACAGAAGCACTAAGAACTGCAGGTCACTGCCTTCACCTTGGGCATGGAGTCACATATTTCTTAGCCAATTTAAATTCTATGGAATTTGTTGAATGAATTCACTCTAGTATCTACAATGAAAGGATGCTTGTGCTTTAGAACTGGAAAAACTGTTTGAGGTACTGCCCATTGACAGGTAGCTGTAAAGTTTCACCATCAAGATTCTCCAAGAAGAATGTATTATTTTCCCTTGCTTCTGTTAACACTCAGGTTGTCCCTAAGCTCCTGAAAGGGATACGGCCGAGGTAACCACAAACCAATCTTTGGATTACAGGTTCTAGCCCACCTGCAATCAGAGAGGGCTCTCTCTTAATGATTTTAGCTTTGTTGATGATGATCTTAGGCTAGTTATTGGGTTCAAGGGGTTTTTTTTGTGTTTGGGTGGAAGGAGGATGCTTTAAAGTAGAGAGACAATGCATAGTGTGATAAGTTTCAAACCATTGGGCATGGAGTCGTGGAGTAAGACTGCTGGTGCGTTTTCTTGGTCACAAGAGGAAAAAGGGGCAAGGTAGCTGCTCATGAAACAATCCTTGAGCTAAATGAAGATGGATTGCAGGCTAAGAAATGAGAGGCAATAAAGAATCTCCCAATCAGGTTAGCAGAGGGAAGATGAATGAGCCCTACCTAGGAGTAGCTAAGAATTCCCAGATAACAGTCATTCATATGTGAAATAGAGCAAATATGAACCATAAGGAATCCATATTTATGCCTAAATCAAGAGGAAAACATTAAGAAGCCACAAAAACTGAGCATAGAGTGCAAGTAAGCAAATTCTAAACCAATCTTTTGTTCTGTGACTTGAGCATATGTGGAATTGAAATAACAGAGGTAAGGAACACTTATTGATTCATAAAGTAGCACAAGATTTCCCTCATTCACTCTTCAGAGACATTACCAATACATCAAACAGTCCATTCTCCAAGCTTTTAGCAATATTTGATTAAGTAAAACATATCAAATACAGAGCGATTCTCTCTTGGAATGCATTAACCAACTCCAACCAACCAACAACAACCCTTATTACATCGTTCAGGACTGTATTTATAGAGAAAATATCTAAGAAATATCTACAAAACAGATCTCAAGGAAGATCTGTGGCAATAACTCTGATGTAGCTACTTTCTATTGAACATAAATGCAACAAAATATCTAACAGCTGCGCTAGGGCAGCAGGCATCAAAACTGAGTCAATATGGTCCTTTGAGCAATGCGCTAGCTAGTTCTGTAATAATTGTGCTTTGGGACTTGCAGCGCTGCCCTCATATGGCTTTTATTGCATTAAACTGTCTTGATGAGCTTTAAATGGCTCTTTAACTACCTCTTGACTTTGAGGGATCTCTTTTAATGCCATCTGCTTTTGAAAACTTCCGCTGACACTGATGATTGATACACTTTGCCACAACACTGATACTCTTTGACATCAAATTTAGCTTCATCTCCTCTGATACGCTTTAACTGGTCAATTCACCCTTTTTTGCTTCTTTCGGGCAAAAATGATTGTTGGAAACCTGCGCTGGACAGAGGCTTTCCATTTTGGCGCATCGAAAACTACCTCAGATTTTCATTCTGGGCTTCCTAAGCTGCGATTTTCGCCTTCGCGCCCTTTTCGGCGGGTGACGTCAGCGATGGGACCCAGTACAGCGGATGACATCAGCGGGGTGACGTGGCAGGGTGACGTGGAAGTGACACGGTGGCAAGGCACAGGCAGGAAAGGGGTGAGGTGGCAGTAATGTGGCAGAGCATCGGCGGAGCGGAGATGACGTCAGGGGAAGACGTGGCGCCGACGTCACACAGGCGAGGGCGGTTTCCGGTTTGTATCGCACTGCTTTTGTGCACAGGCGGTTTGGGAGGAGGGGGCTCCGCCACAACCGGGAGGGTGACACGTGGCGGGAGTACGACGGGAAAACCGCACATATCCCAGACGCTAACCCTCGGCACATTGGAGCAGGAAAATAACCGCCCACCGTAGATCAAAGGCACGGGCCATCGGACGACTGGCGGATGAGGTAAGGCGGTGGAAGGATAAGGGACGGGGCCCGCACGCCTTTTATCATTTATTTAATTCGGCGGGGGGGGGAAACCTTAGAAAAGTGGGTTTTATGGGTTAAACGTGCGCTCGGGGTCATGGTATAGTTTTATGCGCGGGGGGTTAATGGCCAAAAAAAGATTTATGCTCTTGAAAAGGCAAAACAAGGCCCAAAGGTGGATTTTATACATTTGGAGGGGGATTTTATGCTTTGTGAAGGAGTCAAAAAGCATCATAAGATGGTTTGAGGGGGTGCAATGAGGGTTCTTGCTGAGTTTCAGATAAACTTAGCAATTCCCAAGTGTACTTATGGT
>APFE031294217.1:86916-121188 GCA_000404065.3 Pinus taeda
ACAGGAAATTGAAACCTAGGGAGACCAAGGTTAAGCTGTTTGGACCTCCCTTTAACTGAAAATTCTTCAAAAATGGAATAACTCATCAAAATTGGAATACAGCAGTGGCACTTAGACTAGCACACTCTCATGGCATCCTTCTTTGGCCTCTATAGCAAATATGGAACATTGCAGCATGCAAAGTATGACATATTTGGCATGTAAAAATGTCAATCATGAAAGATGAATACCTGCTACAGCAGGAGGCTAACAGTGACTCCACTTGGGGATGGCTTTTCCTTGTGAAAAGTCAAGAACAGCAAGTCAGAATGCCTTAGTCTTTAGTTTTTGTTGTATTCTTGCAAAATTCCCTTTGTTGGCTGCCTTATTTATGAACATGTCAGCAAACTTGAAGAGCTTAGGGCCTTCACCTCGGGCTTCAACTGCAGCAAGCTTCCTATCCAAACAGAAAACTGAAATCCTACCTACCTACTCTAATCAGCACTTACTTTGTTGTTAGGTGAAATCAAATAGCCAGTGCATCCACTTAAGAAACTGTAGAAGGAAATGAACTGGCTGACTAATTGTTAATGAAATTGGACACACTATTCGATCATGTGCCCCCATAATCAAAATTGTGACATTGAACGGCCGCTGCTGATGTATTTGGTCCTCACAGAGAAAGCATGTTAAATAATTTGAGTTGAGAAGAAGTTCCATGTGGTCTACTACAGGATCAATAAAAACATAATGTGGGATAGTTTCTTCTGGGCCTTCTTGGTCTAAGGGAACAGCTGCATCCTCAGTAATAAACCCTGCAACTAATTCTTCAGTCTTTGCCTTGAAAGCACGATTATCCTCAATCTGTAAGTCAGAAGGTAGTACCATTTCCTCATGACTCGGGGAAGGAAGATTTTGGAACAATTCTTTAGGATCGCGAAAATTGTACGACTGAATTTGAGAATGCAAAAGTTCAATTTCATTTTCATATCTTTCAACAACTAAATCAAGAAAAAGGTTATGCGGGCGTCCTGCTGTTTTTAACAACACCAATCTGAAAAATTCTTCATCAAGCTCAAATTCTGATAAACTCTCCCTGAATTCATCTAAAGCTTCATCAAATGAAAGCTCTTCCACGAACCCGGTCATCCTATCTTACTGTTAATGCTTTGGAATATGGACTATTTGGTTGTAGAATTGGTTCGATCCTCCAGTGGAGTCTTGATTGAAAATGAAGTGGAGTCGCCAGGTGGATGCCTTAACTTTGAAGTGCCTGATCTCTGTCCACCATCAAAGATCAGAACTAAACATGAAAAGTTCTGAAGAAAAGGAGCACTTTCTCCAAAAAACAAGATTTCCTCTTTGGAGCCAGCCTCTATACTGTTTCTTTGGGACTTTCCTAGAAAAATTTGGGTTCGAAGGAAACCTTTGCAGGTTTAGACTCTATCCCAGTGGAGCTTTCCAACTTGATTTGTGAAATTATCTGAGGAAGTTCCCCAGCGGACTCACCATTATGTTAACACTCAGGTTGTCCCTAAGCTCCTGAAAGGGATACGGCCGAGGTAACCACAAACCAATCTTTGGATTACAGGTTCTAGCCCACCTGCAATCAGAGAGGACTCTCTCTTAATGATTTTAGCTTTGTTGATGATGATCTTAGGCTAGTTATTGGGTTCAAGGGGTTTTGTTTGTGTTTGGGTGGAAGGAGGATGCTTTCAAGTAGAGAGGCAATGCATAGTGTGATAAGTTTCAAACCATTGGGCATGGAGTCATGGAGTAAGACTGTTGGTGCGTTTTCTTGGTCACAAGAGGAAAAAGGGGCAAGGTAGCTGCTCATGAAACAATCCTTGAGCTAAATGAAGATGGATTGCCAACTAAGAAATGAGAGGCAATAAAGAATCTCCCAATCAGGTTAGCAGAGGGAAGATGAATGAGCCCTACCTAGGAGCAGCTAAGAATTCCCAGATAACAGTCATTCATATGTGAAAGAGAGCAAATATGAGCCATAAGGAATCCATATTTATGCCTAAATCAAGAGGAAAACATTAAGAAGCCATAGAAACTGAGCATAGAGTGAAATTAAGCAAATTCTAAACCAATCTTTTGTTCTGTGACTTGAGCATATGTGGAATTGAAATAACAGAGGTAAGGAACACTTATTGATTCATAAAGCAGCACAAGATTTCCCTCATTCACTCTTCAGAGACATTAACAATACATCAAACAGTCCATTCTCCAAGCTTTTAGCAATCTTTGATTAAGTAAAACATATCAGATACAGAGCGAGTCTCTCTTGGAGTGCATTAACCAACAACAACAATAACAACCCTTATTACATCGTTCAGGGCTGTATTTATAGAGAAAATATCTAAGAAATATCTACAAAACAGATCTCAGGGAAGATCTGTGGCAATAACTGTGATGTAGCTACTTTCTATTGAACATAAATGCAACAAAATATCTAACAGTTGCGCTAGGGCAGCAGGCATCAAGACTGAGTTAATATGGTCCTTTGAGCAATGCGCTGGCTAGTTCTGTAATAATTGTGCTTTGGGACTTGCAGCGCTGCCCTCATATGGCTTTCACTGCATTAAACTGTCTTGATGAGCTTTAAATGGCTCTTTAACTGCTGCTTGACTTTGAGGGATCTCTTTTAATGCCATCTTCTTTTGAAAACTTCTGCTGACACTGATGATTGATACACTTTGCCGCAACACTGATACTCTTTGACATCAAATTTAGCTTCATCTCCTCTGATACTCTTTAACTGGTCAATTCACCCTTTTTTGCTTCTTTAGGGAAAAAATGACTGCTGGAAACCTGCGCTGGACAGAGGCTTTCCATTTTGGCCTATTTTTCTTAGCGATGCGCGACTAGCGCTAATCGCGCATCGAAAACTACCTCAGATTTTCATTCTGGGCTTCCTAAGCTGCGATTTTCGCCTTCGCGCCCTTTTCGGCGGGTGACGTCAGCGGTGGGACCTAGTATGGCAGATGACATCAGCATGACGTCAGCGGGGTGACGTGGCAGTGACACGGTGGCAAGGTGCAGGCAGGAAAGGGGTGAGGTGGCGATAATGTGGCAGAGCATCGGCGGAGTGGAGATGACGTCAAGGGGAGACATGGCATCAACGTCACACAGGGGAGGGCGGTTTCCAATTTGTATCGCACCGCTTTTGTGCACAGCCAGTTTGGGAGGAGGGGGCTCCGCCACAGCCGGGAGGGAAACACGTGGCAGGAGTACGATGGGAAAACCGCCCATCTCCCGGACGCTAACCCTCGGCACATCAGGGCAGGAAAATACCTGCCCACCGTAGATCAAAGGTGCAGGCCATCGGACGGCTGGCGGATGAGGTAAGGCGGCGGAAGGATAAGGGACGAGGCCCGCGCGCCTTTTATCATTTATTTAATTCAGCGGGGTGGGGGGGGGGGGAACCTTAGAAAAGTTGGTTTTTATGGGTTAAATGTGCGCTCGGGGTCATGGTATAGTTTTATGCGCGGGGGGTTAATGGCCAAAAAAAGATTTATGCTCTTGAAAAGGCAAAACAAGGCCCAAAGGTGGATTTTATACATTTGGAGGGGGATTTTATGCTTTGTGAAGGAGTCAAAAAGCATCAGAAGATGGTTTGAGGGGGTGCAATGAGGGTTCTTGCTGAGTTTCAGATAAACTTAGCAATTCCCAAGTGTACTTATGGTTATTTTTCAACCAGGGGGAGGGGATAAGTATATAGGGGAGTTATTAACATAGTTTTAGTAGGGGAAGGGGAGATAGATAGGGAGTTACATAATAAAGTTAGCAGTTAATATGAATTGTTGAGAAGAAAGCGCTAAGTGTATAACTCTTAGGCTATAAAGGGGAAATAGGACTTGTAGAGGAAGTATGAACATTCCTTGAGTAAAGCAGATCTTTACCAAGGCAACTGATATGAAGAATGATGAATCTGAGAGGTACCAAGCAGATCTTGACCTCTTTAGGAGAAGTTAATGAGTAATTTGGGGAAGAGGAAGAAGGGGGGAGTTAGACATGCCTCGCTTGAAGCCCTTCAAATGGAAAACTGCCTCCAACTTGTGATCTGAATAGATATGACACTTGAAAACATGAAATGGATCACATAGCTTGATTTCTGCAACCACAAAACTACTTACCCAACCTACTTACCTAGCATTTTTTCTTCTTTTGGTTTGGGTGCACTTGAACTAGCAAACCCAGCTTTTCAATTTTTCTTTTTACTGTCCTCCTATCTACATCTACACTTATTTCATCCAGGGGCTCAGATTAAGCTGTTGAGCACCCTTGCTTCTCTACCTATCTAAGAATTTGCCAAGATTAAGCTGTTTGGACAGATAATGATTCTCTATATTCTACAACAGGAAATTGAAACCTAGGGAGACCAAGTTTAAGCTGTTTGGACCTCCCTTTAACTTAAAATTCTTCAAAAATGGAATAACTCATCAAAATTGGAATGCAGCAGTGGCACTTAGACTAGCACACTCTCATGGCATCCTTCTTTGGCCTCTGTAGCAAATATGGAACATTGCAGCATGCAAAGTATGACATATTTGGCATGTAAAAATGTCAATCATGAAAGATGAATACCTGCTGCAGCAGGAGGCTAACAGCTTCTATGATCCTGAATGGGCCATACCAAAGAGGATCAAACTTCCCATGTTTTCCCTTATCTTCTCGTATAGTATCCCACCTTAATACCAAGTCTCCTTGGCCTTTCTGTCAAAAATATCCTTCATCTTTGATTGATACATAATCAAATTATCTCTTACCTTATCCCTGCTTTCACTCAACTCCACTACTTTATGCATCCTTCTTATCAAAGCATTGGGCTCTTCTTTTGCCTCCTAAATCATTGCAATCACAGGCTTCACAATCTAACTAGGGAACAGAGCTTGAGTTCCATACACTAACTCAAAAGGTGATTTGCATGTAGACCTTCTTGTAGTCACTTGGAAAACCCATAGATCAAACTTTAACTTCGAATCCCAGTCTTTCTGATTCTCTACAATAGTTTTCTTAAGAATTCTCATCAAAGTTTTGTTAGTGGATTCAGGCAATCCATTTCTCTATGGTGATAAGCTATTGAATGAGATAAAATAACATTATACTTCTGACAAAAAGCAACAAAGCTACTTGAACCGAACACTTGAGCATTTTCTATTATGATTTTGACAAGACACCCAAATCTACTGAAAATATTTTTCTCTAAAAACTTCATCACCACCTAGTCATTTGCCCTTTTAGTAGGTATAACTTCTAACCACTTGGTGAAATAATCAGTAGCTATAAGAGCCCAATTGTGTTGTCCACTTGAAGGTGGGTTAATTTCTCCAACAAAATCTAGTCCCCATTGTCTGAATGGTTCTTCTATGAAGACTGGGATCAAAGGCAAGGGAGCTAACCTTTTCTTCTCAGCAAAAATATGACACTTTTGACAACCTCTGACAAACTTGTATATATCACCAAATAGGGTGGGCCAATAAAACCCTACCTAGAGGATTTTATGTGTAGTAGCTTTCCAACTATAATGTCCACCACATAACTTCTCATGATAATCTTTAATGGTCTCTGTAAATTCATCATCTTTTAAACATAACAATAAAATTCCCATAATATCCTTCCAATACAATCTGCCCTCAACAATCAGATATGGTTATGCTTTGATTTTTAATGCTCTATATTTTGTTCTATCTAAAGATTGAGGACAAGAGAGAAAAAATAAATAATGGACTATGTGTTTGTACTATTCTGAACATAAAAAATTATATCGGACCTTCATACTTGGGAGTTTTCTTCGCCTTCTTCAATTATTTCCTCATTCACAGGTGTTAGCAAGTTGATTCCCAATGCCTGAAAATTTGACTCTGTTAACATCTTTGCCAATCCCTGCCCTTTCACAAGCTTTGTGAGCTTTATGTCCAGGTCATACTCTTGAATCTTGGCTATCCATTTTCCTTTTTTGCCTTCCACATCACTTTGGACTAATACATCTTTTACTGTAGCATTTGGCACATAAGTAATGATCTGTGACAGAAAAACATAAGTCCTGAAGGCCTTTAGGGCTTTTATCAAGCATATACCTATTTTTCAAGAATATTGTACTTTAGTTCAATAAATCTGAGAATCTTGCTAAATAAAGCAACTGGCTTCTCCTTTTCTTCATCATTTTTCTGTAACAAAACAATAACTATTGAATTAGGTGATGCAAATGAAAAAAATTGAAAAGGCTTTTGATAACCAAGGCTAATTAAAAGTGGAGCTACTTGTAGTGCTTCTTTAATCCTGGAGAATGACTCTCTGGCTTCCTTGGTCAAATGTACTTCATTTTCTTTCTTCAACATATTGGTAATCTCTTTTACAATTTCAGCGTACTTGGACACAAACCTCCTTAGAAAAATTATTTTCCTAGAAATTTTTGAATGTCTTTCTTACTCCTGGGCAAGGGTATTTTATGCACATCTTGCACTGTTGTTGGATTTCTCTTCACTCCATCTCTAGACACAATGTGCCCCAACAGTTTGCCCTCTTCTAGAGCAAAAACAGACTTTTTAGGATTCAAGGAAAGCCCAAATTTTCTACATTTCTCAAAAGTATTTTTAAGATGGTCTAGATGCTCCTCGTCAGACTTGGAGAAAACAGTGATGTCATCCAAGTATATCACTACAAACTTATCCCCTACAAATGCAATGTACATAGCCCTCTGAAATGTTTCACCTGCATTCATCAACCCAAAAGGCATTCGAGCATACATGAAGGCTCCCCAAGGAGTTGTGAATGCAGTCTTTTTCTGATCTTCTTTATCAACAGCCACCTTGTTATACCCAGAGAACCCATCTAGCATTGACATTCTGAATGATCATGTTACCTTCTGCAACGCATGATCCATTTTAGGTAACAGATAGTTATCTTTTAAGGAAGCCCTATTTAGATTTCTAAAGTCCACACATAGAATTTTTTCTCCATTTTTCTTCCTTACATGCACTAAATTGGCCACCTAGTCAGAGTCCCTAAGTGGAACTATTATCTTGGCATCAAGCAGCTTTTTGACTTCTTTCTTAATCAATGGTAAAAGCAAAGGGTTTATCTACCTAAGTTTCTGCTTAAATGGTTTAATCCCTTCTTTCAAGGGAGTCTTGTGCTGAATAATACTTACATCATATGTTTTGAGATCCTCATAGGACCAGGCAAAAACATCAATATAGTCCCTGAAAAGCTTAATATATCTCTCCTTATAATTAAGTGGAACTCCATTAAATAATTTGACGAACTTGGGCTCCTTCTGGGTTCCAATATTGTGATCTTGAATATGTTCATCCTATGGAATTTTCTCTAAACTAACCGCTACATCATTGGAGTTAAAGAGTCTTTTAAAAGGGACAAGCCCTCTTGGCAAAATATTATCTTTCAATTGAATAATTTTTTGATTAACTATGGAATTTTTAAAACTTCTTACTTCTGCACCTTCTGCTACTTCATCTTCATCTTGATCAATCTCAGTGCACTGAAAATATTCAATCATAGTCAAGAATTCCTTCATCTGTTGATCATCCTCAAAAATATGCCAGTGTTTTATATTATCCGAAAAAGAAGGTATGTGCCTCATTTCAACCTCATATGTTAGCTTTGGATTTATAGGAGGCCTAGAAGTACTGGCAGCCACAACCAAAGAGTTTTCTAATTTGTTTCCATCTCTTGGAATGAATTTTATGTTGAAAGCCTCAAAGAAGTTCTCAACCAAATCCCACATTTCATTTTTGTATGCTCTAAGCCTATGGTGTTTTGTTTGACAATGGTTCTTTATTTGCTTTATAATCAGCTCTGAATCTCCAAAAATAGAAATTTACTGGACTCCCATTTTTTTTGCTGTTTGTAGAGCAATGATCAAGGATTCATATTCTGCCACATTATTAGTCACTTTGAACTCCAATTTAAAAGAAAAAGGGATCATATTATCTCCAGGTGTAATTAAAAGGAAGCAAGCACCTATCCCTTCTTTAGAATATGCTCCATCAAAGAAGCACTTCCACACCCCTTATGTTTGCAGCTCTGTATTTACACTGGCTGAAGTAAGCTGCCTCTGGTTATCCTTAGCCAACTCTGCATTGTCATGCATCATGAAGCAAGAAAAGTCATCTTTTTCTTGGATATATACAGGTGAATTACTTGCTTCATTCTTTGTGATTGTTTTTACAAATCGTGTTTCTCTGTACAACCTCCTTTCTTCTCCACCAAAAATTGGTATGATAGCATAAGTAAAATCCAGTTTCAAAACACCACTCAATTTGTCCCCCCATGACCTAGATAGCAACATTCCAAACCTAGCAGGGATATCTGCTACCACTACATCCATTACCAAGCTTCTAGCTGGGATCTGGGCTAGTGACACCACCATATCTTTAATGACCCCCAAACACTTGACTTTATTTGAATCAAAAGAATACAAGTTTCTGTAAGGTTTAATAACTTGTAGGTTTAGTTGTTTCATCAGTGATAGTGGCATAAGATTATGTGAAGCTCCTGAATCAAACATACAAATATGCAAGAGGAAATCATGAATCAATAAAGAAATGTAGAAAGGAGGTGTTGAAGAATCTACTTCCTCCACATGTGGACCAAAAACCACTATTGTTTTATCTTCTTGCAGATTCATAGTATCATTTATATTCACATTCTGAGATAGATTGATAAACTCAGCAAACTCTCTTTGATAAACTGGTGTTTTGATCAACTTTATGAGGGGCACCTGAATTTTGATTTTTTCTAACTCTTTAATAAGACTAAACACATGAACTTGTTTAGTATTCCTTTAATTTTCATCTTCACTTTTCTTCATCACTGAAATCTCCTGTGGATTGGAAACAATTCTTTCTAAAGGAATTTTGTCACTGTTATCTTGAGAAGACTCACGTTGAAGTATTTGAGTCTTGTTATTTGTATTCTATTGTTTCTTTCCTTTATTTAATTGTTTGCAGGTTGTGGTTCTTGTGGAGTCACCTTTTGTAGGGGAGCTGGAACTTGTTTCCCACCTTCATTTTCTTGAATTCTAGATCTTTTCCTTGATCTCAAGTCATATTTCTTATGTAATTCTGCCTACATAAAGTTAGTAAACTGCTTCCAATATTCATCAATTTCATTCTCATCATAAATGGCATCTGTTTCAGTATATTCTTCTCCCTCAACACTTGGTTCATCTTCATCTACTGCATATAATGTGGAAATATGATCATCATGGTCCTTGGAATGCTCTGGTACTTCATCAGGATCTGCCTCTAAGTAAAGTGGTGCTTGAACCTGATCTTGGTCTTTTCTCTCCTTCTACAAAATTTGTAGAGTTTGTCTTCTATATTGAGGATTAAAGTTTCTATTCTGATTTTCTTGCCTCTGAGAATTCTTACTCTCCAATTCCAATTTAATTAATTTATTAGACAAATTTTTAATTACATTATTCATATCCTCTAATGTTTGATCTTGAGAGGATTCCACTTTATCCTTTCCCTTATCTTGAATAGACTGTGTCTCTGGTGCTTTACCTGCAGCTAGCAAATTTGCTTCTATTTCTAAGGCGCCAGTTTGGATCTGATCAAGGGTTGTGGATCTTCTCTCCCTCATTCTGAACCCAAAATCTGATTCAAATGCCCCTGCAAAAGTTATTTTTGCACCAACAAGAGGGGGCTTGATCTCCACTAGAAGACTTTTGTAAAGTTTATTGAACCTTCTAATGAATTCTACAACATTTTCATCAGATTTCTTCTTAATAGCATTAAACTCTCTGAGTGAATACTCATGGTCTCTTTTCTCTCCCCATCTCTGGGTGAGCAGGTGCTCCATCTCTTCCCATGTAGGAATAAAGTTATTTGGAAGCCCTTTAAACCATTTTCTTGCTTCTCCATCCAAGGATTGCACAAGAAGTCTTAAAACAACATCCAAGTGTTCAACATTGAGGTTTTCTTCAAGATTACAAAACACTACTATATGCTTCTCTGTTGTTTGTTCATCCTCCCTTGAGAAACGAGGAAGATTTTTTAAGTATCCTTGAGGCATTTGATTCAACTATTGTGGCAACTGAATAGGTGCATACTTATTCAACGAAAATGCAAGTGCTGCCATGTTTTCTCCTAAACTTACTGAACCTTTAGTACCAACAGATGTATAACCTGACTGAGGAGTAAATGAAGTTTGAAAAGGTGGCAATGTAGTTATAGACTCAGGGTGAATAACTATAGCAGATACTGAGAAAGAAACAGACTCTAAAGATTGTTCTTGACAGTTGGGTTCTTGAAATGAAATGGATGTGAAAGGTAGCTCTTGGTCAAACAAAGGTGAATCTTTGGACGAAAAATGTGTTGAACTGTTGTCAGGTGCAAGCAGTGTAGGACTTGGTGTAAATGGAGTTTTTGGCCTTCAAACCCTCTTGGAAACTAGTCTCTCAGGGTTTGAAAGGGCTTGAACTTTTTGCTGTGAGGTATCTGAACTCGTATAAGGCCTCTTTGAAGCCATAATTATTGTTTTCTATTCAATACAACCAAATATTTCCTCCTCACTGAAAAATTAGAGGAAAATATTAAAAACCTAGGGAAAAGTGTTCTTGACTTCGTTCCCCGGAAACGACGCCAATTAATGTTGGCCCTTAACAAACCAATTTCTTGGCTGTGTATAAATTGTGCTTAAGATATTAATGTTTATTGTTATTTTCACTTATTTATATGATGTATCCTCAAGTGAAGAATTTGAAGGGCCTGGCTTTTAACCCTTAATACTTAGGTGATATGAAAGTCTCAGAATGTCATTTGATTGTTGAATAAAAGTGTTGAGTGAAGAATGTTTTGAGAAGTTAGATACAATATGTTGTTTTTCACAAAAACTATTATCTGTAACACTTTGGGAAGTTAGAGACAATATGATGTTTTACATAGAATCTATTATCTGTAACTTCGAAGAAATGTAGAAGTAGGAACTTTAAGTACAAGAACGCTCTTTTTTAGGAATTTTAACTTCATTCACATAAATAAATAAAGACCTGCAGCTTCATTACCATACTTGAAGAAAGGAAGATACATGATGACACATAACAAATAAATCACAAAATATACCCATCAATGTGTGGAAAACTCCTAATTCTTTCATTAATCATTAGTTTTATCAAGAATCCAATAGCCTAGTCTCCAAGTTCTTCAAAATTCGAACCCTTTTTCTATAATTTTACCTCTTTTTATACATCATAGGACAATTGGTAATCACCAAAACTGTCAAACTCCTTAACTATCTCCTAACTATCTAAAGTAAAATTTATTACAGAATATTACATTGGAGGGTAAAAGACACCTCATTCTTCTCAAGAAAACAAAATAACAAGAAGTAATAGAAATTAGAATATGACTGGTGATGGCTTCTCACTGTTCGAATCTGTGGCTTGAGTATCTGCAAGATGTAATCCTGCAGATGTGCTAATGACATCTACATTTCTTTAACACAACAAAGTTATATCTTTACAAAATTTTGTGCGTGGAACTGTGGGTTATGGACGGTCCCACGTGTATATCGAAAATGTTCTGATTGGAGGAAACACAAACAAACCCTTATGGCCCAAATATATATCGGAAGTGTTCAGATTGGCAGAAGCACAAAGAAACCCGACCAATCACCATTCCTTTGGAGTTTTGGTCATCCGCCTTTTCATTATTCTGCTAAAACAACGGAATTGGTTGATTTACGTGCAATATGGAAAACCTTCAATTACCACGGAATCGAAAGGAAAAACGACTCTAGTTCATAATCTTATCGCATCCACCTTTTCCACAAACCTTTGTGTTCCCCATGGAACCGAAAAGAAACAAAACTGCAGTTCAAAGACTTCTCAGGTCTGAAATTTATAATAAAACCCGTCCACTTTTTGACGCGATATTCGTCGAATCTCGTCCCTTTATGATGAGTGGTTGTGATTGATCCGGACTTCAACAAATTAAATCACATTCCATAACCATTGTGTCCATTTTCTGGATTAAACCTCATCCTTGTTAACCACGCGATTATCGTCGGATCTGAATTCTTCAAGCGGACGGCCCTGATTAACTAAGGTTTAAACTCGGTTTTATAACTTCTCGTGTCCGATTTTGGATTAAACCTCGTCCTTGTTAGCCACATGATTACCGTTAAATCTGTTGCCTATCGATCGGATGACTCAGATCTTCTCATGGGTTTCTCACGTTCAAAATCCATCAATAATATAAAATAAATCATTTCTTTCGGATTTCCACATTTTATTTTAATTCTGTTAGAACATAATATTTGATTTTTTTCATTTTTGCAATAAAACTGAAAATAAAATTTAAATGACAATCGATGCTACAGCATTCCTGATATTATTTATTTTTGCAGAATATTGAGTGAATTCTGAATGAGATAATATAAGGACTTTCTCCCTACTACAAGAGGGATGAAGATTGGATAATAAGTCAACACAATATTACGAAATTATTGAACAAATTCTAGAGTTCCACTAATTGAGAAAATCTAATAATGTGTTCCCCAACATTAAATGCAGATTCCTAGAGTTGGGAACTAGATACACTTTTTGTGGGATTTTGGAGGGGAAATATAACTCCTTTCAAGGAGGATGTTTCCCCATCTATTTGTATAAGTACCAATTCAAATTTTCCTCTAGGGGCATGCATTTCTTAGACTTCTTGAGGAGAAAACCTGTTATTTAGTAGTTCGACTTTCATTTCTAGAAGGAATGTACTTGAATTGACTCTAATAATGACGTTCGGTGTCATTTTTAGCTTCTAAGTCTTTGTCTCGTTCATAGGACTATGAGTATCCTTGGGCTTGGCCATCCTAGGAGCATCATAGCATTGTTCTACAATTTTTGATTTGCTTCGAATGTCTTTTTCACTTGCATCTCTTATTTCTGCATTTAGTGTTCATGCTTCATTTGTTGTAGGTTATATTGGTTACATGATTTAAGTGATTTTTTTTTTGTAGTTTATTTAAAGATTCATAAGAATTATTCATCCTTATAATAGATTTTAGAATGTCATATTCATCATTGAGTTACTTGAATGGTTTTACTAGTTCACAAATCTATAATTTCTGGAAGTCTCTTGTAGCAAAATAGTAGTAATTTTATGCTAATTTTTATAACATGTTAATGAGCTTATTTTGAGTTGATTACACTTATATTTAGTCATAAAAACATCTAGGTTAATAAAAAAATTTACCCCATATCATTTTCACTTGATTAGGTTAGGAATTTGGTAGGTTAACTAGCTCACCAATTCTTGAATTTCTAATTTTTGGAGTAGTAATTTTCTGCTATTTTTTAGCACATGTTAACAAGGGTATTTTTGAGTGATTCCACTTGTATTGGAGTCCTAAGACACCATACCTGATAACTAAATTTACCCCATCTCATTTCATTCAATTTTCTTGGTCATTGGTGAGATAAATCGGAGAACATACTAGTTGGTAAACTAGGCATTTAATCATTTCAAGTATAAAAATCATAATCTTTTGTGGTGTGAAGGTACTACTGTTGATTTCTAGGGTTAAATATATCATTTAAACTCCTTATTCTACAGACATATCCTTATTTCGACTTCAACAAATCCTTCAAAACACTTTTCCTCAAGAGTACATTTATGGTTTGTTGAAGGCTACCGTGTGCATTGTTCCTTGTGCAAGATGGGCCCCTGAAGGGTAATATTCTTAGAAAGGAAAACATAAAACCTTCTTCTACCTTCCAATACACTTTCCCAGCTTCAAATCACCTATTTAGCTCTCAAAATTCTCACGATTTAAATCCTGTAGCAAAATAGGAAATCCTAGCAATCCTTTAACAATCCCGTAGAATCCTTTAGCAAGATGTAAAAGCCCTCCAAACTTGACCAAAATTGTTCTTAAAGCTTGATTTTTTCCTCCTAGCCTTCAATAATGACTCTTAGGCTCCAAAACCATGATTTAGTAAGGCCAAAGACCTCTTAAGACTTGCATCTTCTCCATTGCAATTCACCTCTACAATTTTTTTTTCTAAGTAGGATTAATCTATTAATATAATAAAATATGGTAATTACAAAGAGGTATGGCCTCCAAAGTATTGAGCAACAACCATCACAAAATAATTCGGTTTAGCTGTGACTGCCCCAACGAGGGGAAACTAGTCCAGGAAATCAAAAATACCCACATATGGGTTGACATTTTTGAACAAAAAACAAAATGACATTTCAGACATTGCATTGATCTAAACATAAAACATAAATTTAACCGAAAATTCCCAGTCAGCATGAGAAGCATCGACCTGGCAAAAAAAGAGACACCTGGCTACCAAGTGTCAGGGCTAGAGGTTGTCTGGGGTCAGTACTGCATGTATATTTGTACCAATCATCCTCTTTAGCTGACGTGTCCACTCCCTGAGTTGGATGGACTGTTTCAGTGTTCCCCGTGCCCGCATGCAGGCCAGACGTGTCGCTTCATCAGCTGCCAGAAGCCTGAGTGTCACCAAGCATGCTCCCCACAGCTTGCTAATTGCCAGCTGGTGCTTTGCCATGCAGGGTGGCTCTATCAACATCGAGATGCCTTTCGCCTAGGCTGCAAACACCTCTGTTGCTTGGAGCTGCCCTGTTCGGCTCTTCGCTGTGTGCACCCAGAGGTGCCGACTGGTCCATTTCTTCAGTGAAAGTAATTGTAACATTAGCGGTGATGACGAGCCAGTTCAGAGTGCTACAAAAACGAAATTGAGTGGTATGGGGTGCTGGATGCAGGGGGAGGGGGAAATTCGCTATATGAACTACAGCGTCCTATCGTTCAGAACCTTGAAAACGAGTTCATCCCCTTCCGCTTCGGGTGTCTGGATATCGGCCAGGGAAATAGCCGAATGGAATGGGGTTGTCTACTGAAGAAGTAGGGGAAGCCGAGGCAAGGCTGGGAGTTGCAGGAGGGCGGATGCTTCCACCATGCGTGCCTCCCCTCCTGCTTCTCATTCTATGACGAACCATGGCGGGATTGAAGGTAAGGTTAGCAGTCAGGAATGTAGTGGAGTAATTGTGCAGAGGATGGATCGAGGAGGGATGAGTCAGAGCTAAGTTGCAGAGCCTAGTTTGTGAATAAAGAAATCCATTACCCAGGTCAATGCAGCTTAGCAGCCAGCATCGGCAGCCAGTGACAATGTGAGAGCATGGCTCAGAGGCTTGCGAGGGGCAGACACAGTGGAGCAAGGGGGGAGGGATAACATAATACTCTGCAGACCCCATTGCTATGAAGGAGGTGGAGCAGTCTCGGCCTTGGGACGCATTTAATGGCTCCTGCAAGGTGCCTTGAATGTGCCTCAGGGTGGCTTGGGGAAAGGACGCAGGCAGCCATGTGGCCAGCCCATCCGCCGCCCGACCGTCTTGTCAAAATAATTAACCAAATAATCACCCGCATCCGGGTGAAATTCACCTCTACAGTTAAGGTTAGTGGAAAAATTCATTACTTAAAGAGCACAATGATGATTTTCAGGATTACTTCATGAAGCACCTTGTTAAATCTGTTGACAAAATCTATCTTGAATGCAATTATTGAAGAATTATTCCATGATTAGGATGCTTTTTCATACATCTTAAGCTATGATTTCCATTTCCAACATTGTTATTTCTATTTCATTGAATAGGTTTCCTTTTGAAATACCATTTACACTATGCAAATAAGTTAACAACCTTTCCTTTTTGCAAAAATAACTAGGATTTCCTCTTTGCAAAAGTAATTAGGCTTCCTTTCTGCAAAATTAAGTAGGTTTTATTCTCTGAAATTAGGATTAATTATGCTTTTTATTTCTAAAAACATAGAGTACTCTAGTCCCTTGCACCAACTTAGGTAGAAGTACACCAATACAGTGTTGTAACCTCTTAATTTTGTATGA
Source organism: Pinus taeda (assembly GCA_000404065.3). Lineage (NCBI taxonomy): Eukaryota > Viridiplantae > Streptophyta > Pinopsida > Pinales > Pinaceae > Pinus > Pinus taeda. The sequence goes on from APFE031294217.1 coordinate 102,797, forward strand.
CATTGAATTATACCAACAAAAAGACACATTGCATGTTGCACATATAGTGCCGACAACTCTTAAGTTTGTACGAACCCCGGATTGATAATTGAAGTTGGTAGCCTCGGGAGTTGAAATATTCTTGTTGCAATACGAGGGTCATCATTTTTTGGCACCGTCGTCAGGGAGGTGTCAAAGTATGCATTATTTTCTTCCCTAGTTGATTTATTTATTTTACTTTATGCAAAAATAAAAATAAAATCATTAGGCATATTTCATTTCAAAAACAGAAAAATTGCATTACACTAGCATTTTTATACAAAAGAAATTTAAAAAACAAAAGAAAATACTTCTTCAACACCAACCCCCCCATTTGACCACATGGTGCAATAAGAAGCAGATCCCCATCCATTTTTTCTAGTATAAGAAGAAGAGGTGGTAGAGAAGGTAGAAGAACTGGACGGATATGATGATAATGAGGAAAATCCTCTTGGATTTTCCATTCAAGATACTAATATTTGTGTTCATATGAAGAACATCTCTCCATATTTTCTTCCCAACTTCCATGGTATGAGGTTAGAGGATCTATAAACCTCGCTTTGAATTTGAAATAATTTGTAGTGTTAGGTTCCTATACCAGTAGGAGTCATAATTTTTGAATGGCTAATATCAAACCTGTAATATGTACATACCTTTTATTTCTGCAAATGTTTTCCATATTCAAAAAATTAAAAAATGTAAAGAGGGTATGTCCTAAAAGAAAAATCAAAGAACAAAAAGAATGAAAAATGTCAAAAAAGATGAAAATATGAACCCTAAGAAAAGAAAATACCATGAAAGTGTGCAAGTCAAAATGCCACTAATATTTACTTTTTTGTGCAGAATAAATGATTGTGTGCAGCTTGTAATCTTTGCCACAATCCACGATAGTCAAAACGTTTAAGCTTGGCTATTTCATGTTTTCAATTTCATGTCCATAGATAGAGAATAAAATATAACCAAACTGTTTAATCTTGGCAGATAAGTAGATAGGTAGAGTAAATAAAAGGAGCTCAACTATTATATTTGAGCCCTTGGATGTAATAAGGTTAGACTTAGATAGATTACTATTGTAAAAAAAAAAAAAAAAAATTTGATAAGGGTTTGCCAGCTTAAGTGCACCCTAATAAAGAGAAGAAAAAATAGTAGGATGAGTAGCAGGGTAAGTAGAAGAAAGGTTGCATAATTGTGATGATTATTAGAAAAATCATATTATTCACCTTCATCATTAAAGTTCTAAGTATGGATGAAAATTTGGACATGCATCAAGTCCACAAAGTCAAAATGATTAACTTCGCTCACTCATTACACCTTTCACTTAACTAATTTCCAGTAAAAAGTCTTAAGTACCCAAATTCTTAAGTCAAAGGGCCTCAGAGCATTTCTCTGACTTCTGGAGAGACCGGACCCTCAGCCCAATGACTTACAGATCCTAAGTACTAAAATTCCCCTTATGAACATTCACCCCCTTCAATTCACTCATATTCCCAAACAAATCCATTTTCCTAAGAAAACATCATTTTCCTAAGGAAAAGCCATTTTCCTAAGGCAAATTCATTTTCCCCTAACAAACCCATTTTTTTAAGGATAAACCTTGTTATCCTAGAAGAAGTGATCACCCCTTGAAAGAGACCCCTTTTGTCAAAAAAAAAACCCAAAAAATACTTTTAGCCTAAGTTATAATGTTGTTTATGAAAAGTAAATTATTTATATTCATTTACACTTAGCGTTAAATCCATTCTCTGCCATTTTCATATTAACTTTTAACTTTATTATATTAAATCCCCAAAGTGATAAAACCCTTTCCCGTATGTTATAAAATAAATCCTTATATTAATAACCCTCCCGGAAAGTTTGAAACATAAACTTTAATAGACCCTAACCTGACTAATGAGTTAATTAATCGATCAGTGGTTGATTAATAATCAAACCCTCCGCAAATAAAATCACCCCCAATGCCCTAAACCCACCTTAAACCGCCATTTTATTAAACTCATCGTGATTAATCATTGGTTCGTACGAAATCCCCACCCCAATCACTATACGATCACATCCCCTTTAATTCGACGGTTGTTAAACATATCGAGCAGCTTCCAACACCCGAACTTTACCTGCCCGATATGGGTTGTTTTCCTTTGGGCCCCGATGCTACGTGGTAGCCGATGAGCGGCATTAGGCAGCCTTCCCCAAAAACCACTCAGCCACAAAAGCGGTGCAATCAAACCTGCTTACCACCACCCGCTAAATGACAAAGCCATCACATCGCCCGCTAAAAGCCAAAAGTACAACTATTCCCCATATGCTCGCCAACTATTGACTTTGTGAATAAAACCAAAAAAACCTCATCATTTTTGTTTTATCGTGCAAAAAACATCCTAGACCTCCATGCAAGCAACTGACGACATCCAAGCAACCAACCAATGTCCAACCGCCAACCTACAGAAGTCACTGAGCTTCCAGTCAACCCTCCAGTTCACATATACCTTCTGCAACCATGCACAGTCGCCCATCGACCCATTCAGAGCCAAAATTCCCAGTCATTCCAGTTATTTATCCAAATTTACCAGAAACCCTGTCTCATTTCTGAACCAGTCACTCAATTACTTGGAATTTTTAAGTAATTAAGTAAAATAACTTCACAGCAGCCCCAAACTGCTCTATATTCAAACCGAATTGCCCTAATTAAATAAAAAACCCTTTTTCCCCATTCTTAAATCCACAAGAACTAAGAATGGCCACTCCAATTGCTATGGATGTCCAACTAGTTTCAACTCTCCATCTAGATTTAGGCCATCTCCCTTTGGCTGACAAAGACTTCCAAATCAAGGACACCTCTTTCCATGAATCCCCACTCAAAATTATGCTACCAGTACAAAGACCAATACCTAAACCATGCAGATAAAATAGGCCTTTGGGAGTCTAATTTACCCAAGTACCAATTCCCCCAAGTGCGTATCTTTCCAGAAATTGTCCATTATTGCCATGCAAACTACATTCCCAGCCAAAAAGCAATAATGTCTCCTGATCATACCATACTTTTCACCATTACTGTTGAATCAATCAATGAAATGTTGCAGTTACAACTGGGACAAAATTTGAACCCTATTTCCATTGGAGACCTGTTAGACAAATTTCCCAAGATTACCGCTTCCAGAATTGTTGAAATATTCTAGACTTTTATTGTGGAACAAAAATAGATTCCAAATGATCCTCCCCCATACATGTGGACCATATTTTCTAAACTTGAACAGGACATTTTGTCAATGATATCTAGTGTCTTAGGCTATACTGCCAGTGAGTATATTGATGAAATCATTCTAGCCTTCATGTCCATCTTCACTCCAAAACAAACCCCTGCCATCATATATGATTATGCCAAATTCATAGCAGATAAAATGCATCATCAATTCTTGAGAATGAATAATGAATGAGTCTTCAAGTATTTCTTTGTCTTGTACCACCTTTTCTTATATTATTAAGCTGTTAAATTCCCATTTACTCTTCAAAAACTTGATACTAGAGGCAACCCTAGGTCAGTAGTCTTCTAGACTTCTTTGATCCACAAATTTGAATCACCATACTCATACACAAACTTCATAGATATTTTTGTGCATCTTGTAGTGACTATGCTACTAGGAAGTCCTCCTCCAAGGATCAGTTCAGATATCAGGAGGATCCTACAGCTTTCAAAACAACACAAAGTGGAAGATTGGTACTTCTACCAAAATCACACTCAAATTAGAATCTATGGCTATGAGTTGGCACCATCTAAGTTACCTAGATACCTCCCAATGAGGTTATTTGCTCTGAGTACTACAGGTAGATAATCAATTCAGATGAGGTACATTTTGTCAAAGCCAAAAAGAAGGCTCAACTCAGAATCAAAGATCAACTAGGCCCTTTTGTGTGCAATAGTAGAGAAGTTGGAAGAGAAGTGGAAGAAATCCTCTAAAGGCTCAAACTGAAACAAAGCTTCATATGGAAATATGACCCCTTTGATTTCATCTGCAACGGAAGACAGAAAACAAGTTGTCTCCCTATATCCACCACAAAATCCCTGAGATAGAAAAATATACAAATCAATTGGAATGGGTGGAAAACACTCTGGTGGACAGAGATAGCACTGAAGTTGCTGTCGAAAATGCATTAATTGATCTAGAGAGGAGATTTGATGAAGGTTCTTTCATACAGGTACTAGAAGAATCCCAAGCCCAAAGAGAATCACATACACACAGTGAACAACAAGCAGAAGAAGAATCTCAAGTGCAAGAATAATCAAAGCAACCAAAGATATCAGAAGAGACGGTTCAAGCAAGAATACCAGGGCCCAATATGAGTACTCCTCCAGTCATGCAGACTCCTCTAAATGAGGAGAAGAACCCTAAAAGAGATAGAGAGGAGGCCACTCCTTTAGGCAGTGCCATTTCACAAACATATATCAAAAGGCAAAGGTTAAATCCTTTCTCTGAGCAAGAGTTCACAGAAGCGATAGTAGAAGCCACCAGCACAGAAAGAGAAGGAAGTAGGCCTGCTACTCCTTCTGGGGGCACACAAGGACCTTCCACATCACATACTTAGATGTTGGAAAGATAACAGAGTGCTTAAGTGTCCTCATTTAGGATGCCAACTGACAAGGACCAGGATATTAGAGAAAAGTACAAGGAAATAAAGGCCAGGAATGAAAGGCTAAAAGCCCAAAGCTATGCACAATACTTAAAAATGGCTCCTACCAACCAAACAAGGTTGATGTCATTCTATGATGTAAAGGAAGGAAAAAGACAGATGACATTTATGAAACCCACCACTTAGCAGCCCAGAACAACAGCAGACTACAAAAAAATAGATTTTGAAATACTAGCAAAGGACATACATCGTATTGACGAGATTGAGCTGCACAAACAAACAGGGGAAATGGTATATTCCACTTTGACCAACAAATCCATTGTAGCCCACCAGTTACAAAATTCGCTGAATAATATATTACCACAGTTTCAACTATAGAAGGCCTCCTCACAGGCCAAGGATACCAGAATCAAGTCCTTGGAGGACTTAATAATAGAGTTGGGACATGATCCCAAAGATGTGAAGGTTGTAGAAAGTTTAATTAAAAAGAAGAATAATGACATAGCTGCCTTGAAAAAGCAGCTCAAAATTCCACATCTTCATCATCCACAAACAACAAAAGTCTTAGAGACTCAAAAAGGACAAGAAGAGCTTATGGACTTGGTCCTTAAGCTAAATGATCAACGGAAAGAAATAGAGAAGGAGCTGGACACATTGATTCAGTCTAAACAGAGTGAGTTGGCCACCACTCCACAGATTGTTATTCCCACAATCTCTACTGCAGTTCCCTCAACATTGGCAGCTACTTTAGCACAAGCAGCTCCACCTGCTACAGCCATGCCAATCACAGCCGAGTCTACAACTGTAGGTACATCAACAGAAAAGACAGCAGAGTTAGTGAAAGCCATGGAGGAAATGACCATCCAGGCTACAGAGTTAAAAAGGCTTAAGGAAAAAGTGACAAGCTTAGAAACCAACTGTAAGCTTTCCCAAATACAACAGAAAGAGAAAGCACAGAAAAACCTAAGGATGGGTGAGAGGATAAAGTTCCTTGAAAAATATTTAACATTGCAAAAGCCACTAGGATAAATTAAGGAGATGCTCTCGGCCAACATCATTGACTCTACCAATGATGTTTGGCCATCAATTCAAGTAATAGTTAAGCAAACAAAACTGGTGAAAGTGTCCACCGAAGCAATACAAAAGATCAAGGAAGACCTGGGAGACCAGCCTGAGGAGGCTAATTAACTCATCGAATTCTTGAACAGCAAGAACAAGGATGAACTAAATGAGCTTGGTGTGGAGGATAAAACTGAAACCATCATCGAAATCAAAAATTTTCTTGCTAAAAGAAACCTTATGCTTAACCTAGAGAAATAATGCCAAAGCATGCAGGTTGACATTGACACATTCATGGCAAAGTTTGGAATTTGGAGGGAAAAAGTTCTTCCCAGTCCTATGGTCATCCATGATGAACTTATGACCCAACAGGACTACATTGACAGATTAAGCAAGTTAGCCAAAGACCAAGCAAGCACTTCAGGAGTAAAAGCATTACCCACAGGGAAAGTATTTTATGATAATTTAGAAAATATATTATTCTTAAAGCATGAGGTAAAGCACCTAATTGTCAATAAGCCAAATATTTCCAAATACACTGATGCAAATGAGATATACAAAAAGATGTTCAAGGTAAAGTTACCTGAAGATGAATGATGGGTAAAATTGACAGATTTAATATAAGTTACCACAGCAAATCTGTTGGCAGCCAGATGAAACAGGTGAACAGGGTCAAAGAGTATCAGTAAAGATTAAAGACAAAGGTGATTCCAACACACAAATATCAACTAAATTAAAGAGCTAAATTTGAACTACAGACAGTTGGCACAATCATAATAAAAGGGATATCATGATGTAGTTTTCCATCTGTCTCTATCTTCATGCTTGAAGATATTTTTTATTTCCTAGATTAATTCTCAAGACGTTATGAGATATTTTGTAATATTTTTGTATAAATACTTCACATTTTGAAGTAGTTAGGGTGGATTCAAAGACATTTCTATAGACATTTTCCTCTCAAGTTAAAGTGTTATTGTATTAAGAGTGGATTGGCTTGCTGGACCAAGGAATAAAGTAGAGAAATTTCACAGGATTCTTGTGTAAAGAGGAAATCAAATAAGTATTATCTCTCATGTTTATTATTATTTCTTTTCATGTTTAATAATAATCATATGTGTTTCTCTGAAATCTTAATGGTAAACTAGGAATGATATTTCAGAACTAGCTTTAATGCTCTCTATCTTGACTGTTTACATTCTCAATGTTTTTTGCTAAACTATCTTAGTCTGGGAATTCTTAATTACTCCCTTACTTCCGTAGTTTCCCCCGTACGTCTATAGTAAAGGATTCTTAGTTGCCCTATGCTCATGATCACCTCCTACTCTTCATCTTGACCCCAGTCTAAGGATTCTTCATTGCCCTTTCACCCTGGTTAGGACTACCTCATCCATTAGAACCTGAAGATTTGCCTTTTACTTTGCTAGCCTGCCCTGTGAGCTCCTCCTTTAGAGATAGATCTAATCAAGTTAAGCCATCCATTGATTGACTCCATAGCCCAATGGCTTGAAGGCCTTCTTCTATCCACTTGTTCCTAGAATCCCACCACCCAACCAAAATCAAAACCTTATGAGCACTACAAACTAGCCTAAAATCCCACCCAAAATAAAGTTAAATTATAAAGAGAGAGCCCTCTCTGGACTTAGGTTGGCTAGAACCCTAGTCTAAGAGATTATTTTTGTGGTTACCTCAGATTATTCCTTCTTTTTATAGCTTCTACGGAAGACTTCTGAGTGATAACATAGTGGCAACTCCGTTGGGGAACAACATAGTGGCGACTCCGCTGGGGAACAACAACCCCTCAGTCTTAATAAACCTTTGAGAAATTTCAAATTTTTATTGCAAGCCTCTTGAAGGGTTTATTAGAAGTTATTTATAAAAATTTCATAAAAAAGAAATAATTAGAAAAAGCTTGAAATCTGGCTTCAAGGAGAACTCATTATACTCGGGCCGACCCTGATCCAAACCCTCCCCCAGTATTTGAAAATCCCAACCTTATTTTGAGAATATCCAAAAGACAAGAAAGTTCAGTAAGCCCAATACCTTTAATTAAATCAGATTCATGTCCTGATGAGTGGTTGTTTTTAGAAGACCTCCCTTTTGACGAGTCATTTGACCTTTCCCTATTTAGAACCAAGTTTGAAAGTGCACTTGATGACATAGTTCTAGATCCAGAATTCATTAAAGATATTGAGGTCCAAAGGGAAAACCAGTCAATAGATCAGTACATTCTAAATTCCCCTCAGTCTTCCATTACTACTATTAAGATCCCTGAACTTTCTGAAATAGCTTCAACTCCTTTTAGTTCACCATTATTCCCTCCTATCTCTGAAGTACGTTCCACACCTCCATTCACACCTTCACTTCCCCACCAACCTATCACTACCCATCAAACACCTAGTACCCCCAGTTCCCCAGCAACCTATGAAACACCCCCTATTACCCCAACTCCAGTTCTCGGTCCTGCCCAACTTAGAGCTATGGAAAATAGATATGCCCCTCTTGTGTTACCTGCCCCACGAGGTGCCATGCCATAAGACTACCAAAGTATAATTGTCCTATTTGATGGCACATCATCCTACGCAGCACAACATCATACAAGAAAGATGACAGATCATTTCGAATTGCATGAAATTGATATTGGAGATGTCCAAATGAGAATTTTTGCCCAAACTCTAGCAAGAGATGTGAGAACATGGTTTAGATATCTGCCTAACAATAGTATCGATAGTTTAGAAGTTTTTCACCAGCAATTTTTAAATAGATGGGAAAAGAAAAATAACCCTCTTCAAATTCTTTTTGAATATGAAAACATCAAGAGGGGACCAAATGAAACAGTTCAGGACTACTGTACTAGATTTAATAGTGTATATAATGCAATACCAGCCAACCTTAGACCCCCACCCAGCTTAGCTCTGATAGATTTTCCTGACGGTTTTGACACTGATATGGCATTTCAACTTAGAGAAAGGAATCCTACAACTCTAGAAGATATGTCGAGTGCAGCAGTTAGTGTAGAAGCTAATCTGCTAGCAAAAAGAGCTAGGGTTAGGAACAAAAGGAGAGCACCCTTTAAAGAGGAAGATTCACCCTTTGACCTTAAAATGGATGCTCTAGCTAAAGGAATGGAAAAATTGATGGATAGGATAGAAAACATTGAAAGGAAGCTCATCTGGGACAACCAACAGGCACCTCCAGTGAGAAATCCAAACTTTAGGAAGAATCAAAACCAAAATACTGGAAAAAGTGGGCTTGATTAGAATACTAGACCTCCTTTCCAAGAAAACTGTGGTGAAACTTCCCATTCAGAAAACCCTGAGCAAGACACTCAAATTAATTTAATGGGATTAAATGAAGAAGAAATTGTCTTTCTAACTCAAGATGATCAGGAATTACACATGCTTCAGCAGTTGCAAACCCAATCTGGAGAATCTTTCGATTACAAGAAAAGGTATGATTCCGCTATCTTTGAAGTGCATAAACAGTACAATTTGAGGAGAAAAAATAACACTAATCCTCCAGACCAAAACAAGTAAGTAGTACCAAATCATCCAAAGAAAATTAAAACAGCTCCAGTTACAAAAACTCTCCAAATCCTCTCCAAACCAAATCAAAACCCTCCCAGTCCCACCATTGAAGATGTAACCAATGACCAACCTTTTAATGAGCAACCTTCCACTTCAGTTCCCTCCAAGGAAACAGTGGAACAACCTCTAGAAATTGTAATAGAAAATCCACTAAAAAGGACTCCAAACACTTAAAAAGAAGAACAAACTAATCCAAACCCTGTTGTTAAAATTCCAACAGACAAATCCCCTTTGCCTTTCAATTTGGAAGCAGAGGTGGCCAAACCAAAAATCTCAATTCCTTTAACAAAACTGATTAAACGGGAAACATACAAATCTCAAATAAGAAAATCTTTAAACTTTGTTGGGAATGAAGACTCCGTTAACTTATTTTATGATCAGCCTGAGTTAATTTTCGGTCCTGATGTTAATGGATAACCAGTGGAAGGAGGGCTACCACCCTACTACATTAGCCTTAACATTCACGATAAAATCCTACTCAATGCCATGCTAGACTCTGGGGCTTCACACAATCTAATGCCTAAATCTGTTATGGAGAAGCTAAACTTGGATATCACTAGGCCTTACAAGGACCTGTCTTCATTTGATTCAAGCCAAGTTAAGTGCCTATGACTTATAAAATACTTGTATCTTTCCCTAGTGCAGTACCCTGCTAAGACCATTCTTATGGACATAGTTGTTGTTGATATACCACCTAAATATGGCATGTTGTTGTCTAGATCATGGGGTGCTAAACTCCAAGGATCTCTGCAACTGGACATGTCATATGCTACAATATTAGTCTTTGGACATCCAAAAAAACTACCTTGATGAAGTATGTAGTGAGTAGCCAAGAGAGGCCTCAAAACTTTCCTATATATTCTATGCATTCTGGCATCGATTCTTTCATTATGTACAATGCTGAAACAAACCAAAAAAACACTTCGAACATCATTACTTCAGAACCAAAAGAAATTGCAGTTGCAGCAGAAAACAAAATTGTCCAAATTCAAGAGCTTTCAGATAATAAAGATGATCAAGATACCTTAATCAAAGAAGATTTTGTTCCCTCGGACAGTAAGAATTATGAACATGAAATACTATGGCATCTTGAATTTGATGGGTCAATAAACAAACTAGGTGTGGGAGCAGGAGTGTGGATTTACAACTTAGAGAATGATCATTCAGAAGGTCATGCCTACAGATTGAACTTCAAATGTACTAACAACATGGCCGAGTATGAAGCACTTCTTTTAGGTCTCAAATTGGTCAAAAGGTTAGGAGCCATAAGAGTCTCTGTTATGGGAGATTTTGAGTTGGTTATTAAACAAATCAATGTTGTATATATGACTAGAGATCCTAGGTTAGATTTTTATAGAGGAACAGTTGTAGAAATATTAAATACTTTTTTAGAAACTAAGCTTGTAGTCATCCCAAGAAAACACAATATGCAAGCTCATATTTTAGCTATGTTTGCTAGCACTTGCAAGTTACCATTTCAACCTAACCATCAGTACACTACTGAGGTTAGGCACAAACATGCTATCCTTGACAACTAAAAAAACTAGCAAGTATTCACTAATAACCAACAAATAAACAATTTTCTAACTTTAGATGAAGAATTTGTAAATAGCAACATAGATACTGACATAACATTAGATCTTAATTTTACAGACAAAATAGAAATTAATAAGTTAGAAGATGAAGAAGAGATAGATAGATTCCATCCCACAAAGTTTACAAAATTAGATATTCAAAACCTAAAGCAAATTGAAATTGATGAAATAATTGACGAAGACTCTGAAATCATCAATCTCAAAGATAATATTTTGCCCAAAGGATTAACTCCTTTGGAGGATTTGTTTAATTCAAACAATGTCCCTAGAAAGTCGAAAATGGAACCCTTAAAATAGGACATAGAGGTGTGTAACATAAGCTTTGAGGAAGATCCTAAATTAATAAAACTTTCAAAGTCTTTACCTCCTAATGAAAAAGTGAAATACATAGAACTGCTAAAGGAATTCCAAGATGTTTTTGCTTGGAGCTATGAGGACCTTAAGTCTTATGATGCCAGCATAATACAACACACCATCCCCTTAAAAGAAAACCAAAAACCTTTTAGACAGATGCTTAAAAGATTAATTCCATTCTATTGCCTTCTATTTAAAAGGAAATCAGAAAAATGTATGAAGCCAAGATCATAGCACCAATTAGATTCTCTGATTGGGTTTCTAATCTAGTACCCACAAGAAAGAAAACTGGTGAAATTATACTGTGTGTTGACCTTAGGAATCTCAATAAAGTTTCACTCAAGGATAACTACCCTCTTCCCAAAATGGATCACATATTATAGAGGGTAGTAGGTTCAACCAGAATCTCATTGTTAGATGGATTTTCTAGTTATAACTAGATTTTAGTCCACCCAGATGACCAGGCAAAGACTACATTCACCACTCCTTGGGGCACTTTCATGTATGTGAAGATGCCTTTTGGGTTAAAGAATGCAGGGGCCACCTTTCAAAGAGTTATGGATATAGCTTTTTCTAAGGAAATTCACAACTTCCTTGTAATATACTTAGATGATATCATCGTATTCTCTAAATCTGATCAACAACACCTAGATCATCTAAGGCAAGTCTTCACCAAGTGTAGGAAGTATGGAATTTCTCTGAATCCTAAAAAATCTTTATTTGGGCTGGAAGAGGGAAAATTGTTAGGCCACATAATCTCTAAATATGGTATCCGGATAGATCCTATAAGAATTGAAGCCATTTTACAGATACCACATCCTAGGAGCATAAGAGAACTGCAAGCCTTTTTAGGTAAAATAAACTTTCTAAGAAGATTTATCTCTAACTTAGCAGAACTAATTAGATTATTAAATAACATGCTGAAGAAAGATTCAACTATTAAATGGACACTTGAGGCTAAGAGGTCTTTTGAAGATATAAAGCTATCCTTAACACAAACACCATTTCTCATCAGTCCAATGTTTGATAGGGATTTCATCATATTTTCTTTCGCCTCTGAACATGCAATTGCTACAGTCCTACTGCAGAAGAACGATTAGGGTTTTGAACAACAAATAGCCTTGTTTAGCAAAGCCCTGAGGGATGCACCTTTAAAGTACAATATAATGGAAAAGCAAGCTTTTGCTCTAGTCAAAGCCATCAAAGATTTCAGAGTTTATATCCTATATTCTCATGTTATAACTTATGTTCCCAATGTTGTAGTCAAATACATCCTAACACAGGATGGTCCAGATGGGAAGAGAGTTAAATGGATAGCTACTATATTAGAATATGACTTAGAAATTAAACCTACAAAATTGATCAAAGGCCAAGGTGTAGCCAAGCTCATGGCTAAATCGAATTGTCATGCCCTAGACATAAATTTTATTGTAGAATTGGATAATAAAGAGGAGATGGTGACTCCACTGATCAGCCAGGCCTTTAATGACTCACCATGGTATGTTGACATTATATACATTCTACAAATTACAAGCTCCCCGTGAATTATATAGGACTAAAAGTAGGTTCTTAAAAATGAAATCTTTAAAGTTTTGTATAATTGACAATGCTTTATTTTGGGAAAATCATGAAGGCATCCTTCTTAACTGTTTATTAAAAGAAGAATATGACAAGATATTACAGGAGTTTCATGCAAGAGATTGTGGGAGACATCTTTATTGGAAAACCACAGCTAACAAGATCCTAAGAGATGGTTTTTATTGGCCCACTCTATTTTCTGATGTAAATAAATTTGTAACCTCATGTCATAAATGCCAGATTTTTTAAGGAAAGAAAAAAAGTTTTACCATTACCCTTGAAGCCAATATCTGCTGAAGCACCATTTCAACTGTGGGGTCTTGACTTCATTGGTGAAATCCATCCCCCTTCCTCTGCCCAACATAGATGGATCTTGACTGCTACAGATTATTTCACAAAGTGGATAGAAGCTATACCCTCAAGGCAATCCACCAATATTGTCATAATAAACTTCCTTGAGGCTAACATTTTGTCCAAATTCGGATGCCCCACCAAAATCATCACTAACAATGCAGCAGCTTTCAAATCTAAGAGAATGATTGATTTCTATAATAAATACCATATAACCCAAGATCACTCCACAACCTTCTATCCCCAAGGAAATGGACTAGTAGAGTCTTCCAACAAGAGCTTAGTGAATATCATCAAAAAATTGTTGGAGGATAACAAGAAAACTTGGAACAAGAAGCTAGTAAATGCCTTGTGGGCAGATAGGCTAACCACAAAGAAATCCATTGGTACTAGTCCTTATCAGCTAATTTATGGAATGGAGGTTGTTTTCCCATCTTCCTTGGGAAAACCATTAATGAAATTACTCCAAGAAGTGTAGGTTGAGCCAAATCATATTCAAAGGAAAATTAACCAAAAACTTCACTTGCAGCAGACTAGGGAAGAAGTGTATATTAGGTCCCAAATAGTGCAGGAAAGAATCAAGAAAGCTTTTGACAAAAGGACTAAGGCTGGAGATTTTTACCTATGTGATAAAGTGTTGAAATGGGACTCAAGAAAGGAGGATAAACGTAAACATGGGAAGTTTGACTTCCTATGGAAAGGGCCTTATATCATTTATGCTTTTAGGGGTAGCAATGTTTTTTCCCTCAAAGAATTGGATGGCACAGAATTAGAAGGAGGACCACATAATGGTCGAATGCTAAAGCACTACATGGATCCTAATCATTGATTTCACTAATCACTTACATATTCTATTTTTCAAAAGTTTAGTGTTGATTGGATGGTAATTTTTGGAGTTGAAGCCCGAAGAGAAGGCCCTAAGCTTCAAAAGTTTCACTGTCATAAATAACAATAATGCAGAAAAGTTAAAGGGAAAAGTTGCAGAGTAAGATCACAGTAATTTAAAATGGCCATTGATATACTAGTTCTTGACATTTCACCAGGAAATTCCATCCCCAAATGGAGCCACTGTTAGGTTCCTATACCAATAGGAGTCATAATTTTTGAATGGCTGAGATCAAACCTGTAATATGTACATGCCTTTGCTTTCTGCAAATGTTTTCAATATTCAAAAAATTAAAACATTTAGAGGGTATGTCCTAAAAGAAAAATCAAAGGACAAAAAAAATGAAAAAGGTCAAAAAAGATGAAAATATGAACCCCAAGAAAAGAAAATACCATGAAAGTGTGCAAGTCAAAATGCCACTAATATTTACTTTTTTGTGTAGAATAAATGATTGTGTGAAGCTTGTTATCTTTTCCACAATCCATGATAGTCAAAATGTTTAAGCTTGGTTATTTCATGTTTTCAATTTCATGTCCATAGATAGAGAATAAAATTTGTCCAAATTATTTAATCTCGGCAGATAAGTAGATAGGTAGAGTAAATAAAAGGAGCTCAACTATTATATCTGAGCCCTTGGATGTAATAAGGTTAGACTTAGATAGATTTCTATTGTAAAAAAAAAAAAGAAAATGTTTTGATAAGGGTTTGCCAACTTAAGTGCACCCTAATAAAGAGAAGAAAAAATGGTAGGATGAGTATGTGGGTAAGTAGAAGAAAGGTTGCGGAATTGTGATGATTGTTAGAAAAAGCATATTATTCACCTTCATCATTAAAGTTCTAAGTATGGATGAAAATTGGACATGTATCAAGTCCAAAAAGTCAAAATGATTAACTTCCCTCATTTATTACACCTTTCACTTAACTAATTTCTAGTAAAAACTCTTAAGTACCCAAAATATTAAGTCAAATGGGCTCAGAGCATTTCTCTGACTTTTGGAGGGACTGGACCCTCGGCCCAATGACTTATAGATCCTAAGTATTAAAATTCCCCTTACGAACATTCACCCCCTTCAATTCACTCATATTCCCAAACAAATCCCTTTTCCTAAGAAAAAACATCATTTTCCTAAGGAAAAGTCATTTCCCCCTAATAATCCCTTTCTTTTAAGGATAAACCTTGTTATCCTAGAAGAAGTGATCACCCCCTTGAAAGAGACCCCTTTTCTCAAAAAAAAAAAAAAAACCCCAAAAAAAATACTTTTTAGCCTAAGTTATAATGTTGTTTATGAAAAGAAAATTAATTATATTCATTTACACTTAGCACTAAATCCATTCTCCGCCATTTTCATATTAACTTTTAACTTTATATATATTAAATCTCCAAAGCGATAAAACCCTTTCCTGTATGTTATAAAATAAATCCTTATATTAATACCCCTCCCTGAAAGTTTGAAACATAAACTTTAATAGACCCTAACCCAAATAATGAGTTAATTAATCGATCAGCTGTTGATTAATAATCAAACCCTCCACCAATAAAATCACCCCCGATGCCCTAAACCCACCTTAAACCACCATTGTATTAAACTCGCTGTCGGGCCCCTCTATTACCCTTCGTACGAAATCCCCACCCTGATCATTGTACAATCGCATCCCCTTTAATCCAACGGTTGTTAAACATATCGGGTGGCCTCCAACACCTGAACTTTACATGCTCGATATGGGCTTCGTTTAGGCCCCAATGCTACGTGGCGCCCGATGTGTGGCATCGGGCGGCCTTCCCCTAAAACCACTCAACCACAAAAGCGATGTGATCAAACCCACTTATTGCCTCTTGCTAAATGACAAAGCCATCACATACCTTGCTAAAAGCCAAAAGTACAACTATTCCCCATATGCCTGCCAATAGTTGACTTTGTGAATAAAACCAAAAAAACCTCATCATTTTTGTTTTATCGTGCAAAAAACATCCCAGACCTCCATGTAAGCGACTGACGACGTCCAAACAACCAACCAACATCTAGCTGCCAACCTGCAAAAGCCATTGAATTTATAGTCAACCCTCCAGTTCACATATACCTTCTGCAACCATGCATAGTTGCCCATCGACCCGTTCAGAGCCGAAATTCCCAGTCAGTCCAAGTGTTTATCCAAATTTACCAGAAACTCTATCTCATTTTTGAACCAGCCACTCAATTACTTGGACTTATTAAGTAATTAAGTAAAATAACTCCACAACAACCCCAAACTGCTCTATATTCAAACCAAATTGCCCTAATTAACTGAAAAACCCTTTTTCCCCATTCTTAAATCCACAAGAACTAAGAATGGCCACTTCAATTGCTATGGATGTTCGATCGGTTTCAACTCCCCATCTAGATTTAGACCATCTCCCTTTGGCAGACAAAGACTTCCAAATCAAGGACACCTCTATCCATGAATCCCCATTGAAATTATGCTGCTGGTACAATGACCAATACCTAAACCATGCAGACAAAATGGGTCTTTGAGAATCTAACTTACCCAAGTACCAATTCCCCCAAGTGCATATCTTTCTAGAAATTGTCCATTATTGCCATGCAAACTACATTCCTAGCCAAAGAGCAGTAATGTCTCTTGATCATACCATACTTTTCACCATTACTGCTGAATCAATCAACGAAATGTTGTAGTTATAACCAGGACAAAATCTCACCCCTATTTCCATTGGAGACCTATTAGAAAAATTTCCCAAGATTACCACTGCCAAACTTGTTGAAATATTCCAAAATTTTATTATGGAACAGAAACATATTCCAAATGATCCTCCCCCATATATGTGGACCATATTTTCTAAACTTGGCTAGGACATTGTGCCAATGATATCTAGTGTCTTAGGCTATACTACCAGTGAGTATATTGATGAAATCATTCTAGCATTCATATCCATTTTCAATCCAGAACAACCCCCTGCCATCATATATGATTATGCCAAATTCAAAGCAGATAGAATGAATAATGAACAAGTCTTCAAGTATTCCTTTGTCTTGTACCACCTTTTCTTATATTATCAAGCTGATAAATTCCCATTTACTCTTCAAAAACTTGATACTAGAGGCAACCCTAGGTCAGTAGTCTTCTAGACTCCTTTGATACACAAATTTGTGTTAGGCCCCTATACTACTAGTGTAAACCCTTATTATTATTAGTACAACCCCCTTATTATATTGATGTACCCATGTAGTGCCCATATTGTTACTATTATGCCCCATAGAAGCCCACTATTGTTATTATTGTGCCCTTACATTATTATTGTTATGTCGATTCTGATTATATTATGACCCCTTAGACTCCTATATATAGAAAGAAGGTCTTTTCATTTGCATCATCCAAGAATTGTTCATTTGTGTAATGTAAAAGAAGTTTCCCCCTCGAAGAGGCTTATTTCTAAGGCGTTCATCTATCTTTTCTATCTTTTTGTGAGCTGGTTTCATAACATTTGGTATCAGAGCTTTGGATTCTAGGGTTTTGCTGCTCCAAATAGTTCATCGTGGAATTTTCGTTATAACTATTTTTCTACGACGTTTCAAAAGCAAACAAAAACACCCATTTGAGACGAAATCACATTGAACCTCGGGTCCAAATTTCAGAGCTTTTCACGCTATATTTGCGGAGATATGATCGAAGGAAGTTGGTCTTTTTGCAGACTCCTGAATTACATTCCAAACAGGTGACCTTGGGAAAATTGTCATAACTTTTGTTTTGAGCATCAGATTGTAATTTCGTAAGGAGTTACAGAAAGATAACGGACTGTAGTTTCCTGTGTATATTTTTTAGACTCGAAGGTCAAAATAGTGACACGTGGCACTTCATACAAGTTCGCTCTTCTGAAAAGGTATATAATCAGGTTATCTTGGCAGATTGTGTATAACTCTTTCTTGGAGAATCTAAATTCGATCAGACTGGTGGCATTGGAAAGAGGACACAGAGGGCTACTGCAAGTCACAATTTCAGAATGGAAGAACCGAAATTATAGAGTTATAGTTAGTTCAAGATCGAGCTCCTAAAATCAAGAAAAGGCGATATGAGGAAGTTTGATGGCAAGGATCTGATAAATTGGATACTTCAGATGGAGCAATATTTTGATCTACATGGTGTACCATTGTTACAAAAGGTATGTATTGCATCTTCATATTTAGAACCAGATCAATTTTTATGGTATGAAGGGCTTTTTTCTTGTAAAAAACTTGTTACATGGTCAATTTTCACGGAGGAAATGATAACACATTATGAGGATACAAAGAGCAACACCTTCTTTAGAGTAACACCACAACAATTGGAAAGAGTAAAAGGGATTTGTGACAT